>JAXBDA010000430.1:0-86847 GCA_036023075.1 Gaultheria prostrata | reverse complement strand
CACCGTATTAAAGTTTTCAATGAGATCTATCAAACAAGATCCACATTGATTAAAAAATTATTTTTGCAAGTACATTATTTTTTTGTTTGAAAATTGCACGTAGTTTCGTAGTGAGCAAACAAATTGGAACGGAGGGAGTACTAACTAATACACCTAAATGGGCGGAACATTCCATTTTGAATGGAATCAGTTAGATTGTTGCCTATTAATTAGGGAATTAAACGGATCATTGCCTATTAATTAAGGAATTAATCATTTAGATCATTGCCTATTAAGATTTGAATGGAATTAGTTATATTAACTAACGGATTAATACACCAAAATGGGCAGAACATTCCTATTACACCTTTTACACTTAAACGGATCACACACACACACACACACACACACACACTCTCTCTCTCTCTCTCTCTCTCTCTTCCAATCCGATCGAAATCCTCAAAAAGGTTCAAGAAAAATCAAACCCCTTAAAAAATCAAACAACCCACACCAACAATCCCAAACCTCTTTCAGCCGATCTATCACACTCTCTCTTTCTCTCCATATATCATTTCCATGGATATTCGCATTGCCAGAGCCCCAGATAGACGAGTACGGTCCATTTTTGGTGGCCTACCATAGCCACCGTCGGCCACTTCCGGCATACATAGCCGCCGCGTCGTCACCCGTCGAAAAGAAGTCCCCCGTAGACTTGATCAGCCCCAACACCATCGCCTTTTGTGTAACCACCGAGGATCATAACCCCTCAATTAGCCGTGACGCCATTGTCGAGAGATCAAGACTGCTCCAAAATAGGAGAAACCACAATGGCAGACTATGTTTAGTGTTTTTGCTATCAGAATTTCTTGTTGGTGAATTTTTTTTTTTCCGATTCAAGGCTTGTGCTTTTTCGGTACAGTAAAAATGGTGCACCAATAATATTCACACGTGCTTTAAAAGATGGTTATTTCACACCGTGAATTTGATTTATTGATTTACCATTTTAGTGATGTATGCTTTAAAAGATGGTTATTTTATACCGCGTGAATATGCTTTATTGATTTACGATTTCGGTAAATTGATACAGTAAAAGTAGTAAATCAATAAACTATGTTTACCGTATGAAATAAAGGACATATGAACATGGTTTATTGATTTATTTACCATACTCGCTTGTTCACTGTATGAAATGAAGGACATATAAACCATGCTCGGTGATTTTATACTATAAAAGATGGTTTATTGATTTTGGGTTGGGTTATGGTTTTATCGTGCATTAATCTACCATATGTGTCATGTTTAATCTATCATTTTTTGTGGTGCATTAATATACCTTTTTTCTTATGCATTAGTTTAAAATTTCATGTATGATTATTTATTTCCAATTTTGTTTGGAGATTTTAGGTATGAGAAAATTAGGAGTGAGAGAATTATAAGATTAAAAGAGAGAGATTTTTCAACATAGAAGAGAGAGAGAGAGA
Organism: Gaultheria prostrata; assembly: GCA_036023075.1. Lineage (NCBI taxonomy): Eukaryota > Viridiplantae > Streptophyta > Magnoliopsida > Ericales > Ericaceae > Gaultheria > Gaultheria prostrata. The sequence goes on along the minus strand of JAXBDA010000430.1, from coordinate 85,387 downwards.
TTGAGATAAATTAGGAAAGATTAGGATAGAGAAATATTAGGAAAGATTAGGAGAGAGAAAGAGTATTTTGGGGTTTATTTTAATTTCAAGATGGAATCATAAGTATGCAAATCTGCTAGGATGAAATCATAATGATATTTTATGTATAAGATGTCTAATTAACTCTCCCTTTTTTTATTTCGGTCGTAATATTTTACTATATTTTTTGACTTATTTCATCGAGACAAATAATTCGTCATAAAAATTGACATACATCTAACAAAAATTTAGAAAAAACGAACAAAGTATATCAGAACAGTAATTTAGAAGGAACGTGGGCTAAGTTGATGTTTTTACAGACCTTGTTTGCACAAGTCTTTTCAAAAAAATCATCTCGTTATAGTTTTGCTTAAAGTACATCAATTATTTTATTTTTCATTAAAAAAAAAAAAAATCTTGGTAAGTGAAGTCGGACCACAACATTGCTTCACAACAATTCACAAACAGCATAAAATTTTATTTTTCATTTTATACACGATAGGAGGAGGATAAAAATAAAAAACAGTAGCTTGCTGTCCTGTACTGATATTCGAATGCCAACATCGGGACATCGCATCGACCACGCCAACCTCTTTTTTCCTGGAATTGAGGTTGAAAATGTAATGGAATCATCGATGTCAAGGATTGTGGCTGGTAGCCCATGGTTGATCTGGTAATTTGACCACCTTCCTCATCGCATGATCTGTTTGAACGACAGAGTGTACATGTTAGTCACACAATAGCCCTGTTAATTTAATGGCCTGATTTTTCAATCTTGGACATTGTAGTTAGGGGAAGTATAAAGAATGTTTTTTTTTTTTTTAGTTATTGTTTAGGGGATTTAATTTGAATTCATCAATGTTAAAATGTGACAAATATTTCATTTTTCACGAGCCTGATTTTATATATTCACACTCAATTCAATGGTATAAACCCTTGAGGGCACTAGAAATTTGTTCACTCATTAATTTTATAGCTCATAATTAACCAGGTAAACGTAAGGTGCAAACGAAACGAGCTTATTTACTTTGAGCTACGGCTAACTCTAGTTCGGCCCATTACTAAGGCTGAGTTTCCCATTTGATTAATTCTATGGGAAATCCCACAAGATCAACTAGATGATTTTATGGCATTTTTCATTTCAGCATATTGAATTTACGAGATTTCCCATAAAATCAACGTGCAAAAATGTGAAATCCCATAAAATTATCCAGTTAAATTTATGGATTTCCCACAAAATCAAATGAAAAACTTAGCCTAAACACCACAAAAAATCTATTTGAGCTTCATTTGCCGTTCTTAGGTACGCGTAACATGGACTGAACAGGTTGCAAGAAAAGCTAAAGTAAATAAACGAGGTAAACTTACAAGGATTCAGAGGGATCGAAGACTGGACCAGCTCTCTGGCAGCCACCTCAAAAGCCGAGAGAATGATGGAGATAATCAAAAGGACTTGAACAGCAACCAAAAGCTTTCTTAAACCCATGTTCTTTTCTCGGCCTAAGGAAAAGAGAAGTACGCTTCCAATTCAATGGTAGAACGGGCTCACCTTTTATAGCTCAAACTGGCTAGGACAGGGATCCAATTTTCTACCAATTCAAATATCTTGGACAGCAAGGCATGGACTTTTTGGTGGTCAACAACGATGGAGTGCAATTGGTGACAAAATATCCGGTCCTTAATCCGGGTCGGCCCAAGATATATGGGTGTCCTAGGCCTAATCTTGAAGTGGTGCCCTATATTTCTTTATAACTAAATAACAAAAGCGGAATTCGTTGTTTATATAATCAGGGCCGGCCCAAGCGTTTGGAGTACCCTAGGCTTAGACTAAAATTTGTGCCCCGGGAGTACAACACTTAAATAACTTTTTCAGTAACAATCAGAATACGTGAAAGCCAAAACAATATAAAGTTGTTTGAGTTGTATGCATATATACTTAAGATTTTCAAACCACACAAAGAAAACATGCTGATCAAAGTCTAGGTTAGTTTTGGGCTCAAAGTGATCAAAATATGTTTGTAAGAAGTAATCAAATTACAAAAAAATACGGCTACAAAATAGATTTAAGTGTATCAATTTTTCCAGTGAGAAATTATAGCAGATTATCCTTAATTTGTTATAATTATAAAAAATTTGTTTAGGTTCCCTTTTATCTTTGCAATCACTTTGGGCCTTTGACAATTGGTTAATCTCTGATCTCTCAGTATGTCTGTGTGACTAAGTGAGTGTGTATAGCCAAGTTCCATCAATCTAAAGAGAAAAATAAAGAGAATGGCGCGATTTTTAATACATCTATACATTACTTAGACATGTATACATGTGCCACATGCAAGCTCAGGCAGTGGTATGCTTCTTGCTCACACCTAAAGAGTAAAAAGTTAAAGAAAAACCCATTACTTCCTTAATTCCCTTAGTCCCACATCGGGCGTTTAGGAAGACTCATGCCATTTATGCCTTATAAATCCATACCCAATCTCCGTTCACACAAAGTCATTTCCTCAATTGGTTAGCCTTTTTATAAATACGATTGGGCCTAATTCTTAATTTTGTTGGGTCTAAGAGAGTCCTACTCAAGCCCACTATGAAAAAATATGGGAGTGCCCCAAAAAATTGGGCTTTTTGGAGTGCTCTAGATCCAGGCCTATGGCCTGGGCCGGCCCTGTATATAATTATCTTCATCCATATTAAACATCAAAAGGTGGAGCTGGTTCGTCAAGGAGAAGCGACTCGACGCAAGCGATGTCGTTTTGTTCCTGCGCAACCAGCTTTTCATCGAATGGAGGCGGAAAGGAGTGGCTTTGGCGGCGGCGGTGGGTCAATTGCCCGTTAATGTTGGCGTGTGGGCACTAGCCACGCTACATGTACCTTTCAATGGTCCTATGACCACCCCAAAAAATTTCTTACAAATAATACATGCCAAAATTTTAGGTTAGTTCTCTTTTGATCACTTAGCCCAAATGTAAAATGAACAAGAACATATCTTTAAAAGGATCCATGTGAACTTACCATGCGGAGCTCCCATTTCGGATCAAATTTTGACGATCCAAACCGCTCAATGTTTTTAAAACGTGTTTTTAAGGACCCTTGCAAGAAATCATAAAAAAAAAATACCTAGAAGGGCTTGATCCGGTCAGTTTTCGATAAAACGTTATATATAGCATTTTTATCAAAAACTGATCGGATCAAGCCCTTCCGGGTATTTTTTTTATGATTTCACTCAGGGCCCCTTAAAAACACGTTTTAAAAATATTGAGCAGTTTGGATCGTCACAATTAGTTCTGGAAACACGAAAATTGGCCACCAAATGGGTTTTTGCTTTGTGTGTATCTTTGGGCTTCAACAATAACAGTTTTTAAGAGCCTTAAAAACCTAATTAGACCACTTGTTTCGGCTTCAAAAGACTCCTACTCGGCTTAATACTAAAAATTATTTGAGTGCCTCTTCTTTTAGACTATTTTTTGAGGCCCTAGGCCTATGCCTCTTGGACCTTGCCCAAGGGCCGACCATGTCCTTAATTTAGCAAAAAGTTATTGGGTGGTCCTTTGCCCCAATTCCTCCACAATCACACATTACCTGGAATTCTTACTTGTATGATTAGTTGACCCTTTTTTTTTGGAGGAATAGGAGAAATCGCATTAAATCAAACACCACAGTACATAAATCCGAACAAATAAAACCTAAAAACTATCAAAACAAACCTACAACTACAAAAAAAAAAAAACAAATCAGAAAAACATAACAAACCGCCGGTGCCATCGCCGTTCGCCGTCGGTGTGGGAGGCCGATCTTGGTCCAAAAATCAAGATTTCAGTCGCCCACACTGACCGTAGAGCAGATCCAGCCATCCATTGGGAGTTACCGGTAAATCCAAGAGAGGAAGTGGTAAAGGAGAGTAGAGGAGAGGGGCTGGAGGAAGGGGGAAGGGGATGGAGGGGGAGGGGACATGCGGTGGAAGAGGAAACTTCTCCGGTAGGTCTCGCATCTCTCACTCTGTTTCTCTCTCTACACTCTGCTCTTCTCTCACTCTCGTGTGATATTCTTATGATTAGTTGACCTTGATATGTTGAAATTCATCAAAACACACCCTCTATGGTTCCTAGTTCAGTTGCACATGTTTTTTATTATTATTATTATAATAACAAGGTGTCCGGGCTTGATTAAGTGCACATCGAGTAATTCTGAGGGATCAATCTCACCATCAATTAGTGAAAGCTTCATTTAAAGTCAAAGTAAAACTCTATATCAACTGTCCCTAAAAGAGTTGATAGTACCTAAGAGATTTCGCTCAGTTGCACATGTATTCTTTTAGATAAGGAAGTAGCTAGCTAGCTCCTCTCCCAGTAATAAGTAATAGAAGAGGAGCTTCCCGTCCAATTCTGCTTTTTTCAGGTCCGTGCCGGGTACCCATTGATGATCGGAATCATACTTTATACAAATATCATCGAGTACTTCAATCATGCAAAAATTCTGTTGATTAAATATGATAAAATATTTGATCAGAAAACATTTTTGTTGAAGAAAGTGGCAAAAACTGATTTGGATCGATCTGGTGTGTCCAATACTATTTTGGTTCAAAATTTAATGTAATCTGATAGTCACATTTGTATTTGGAAACATCATATTTCTTTGTATACTTGAAAAAAATTGCTAAAATCAGCCCACTAGGCTGTCGTTAAGATTTAAAAAGTGTATCAAAATGTATGAAAAGTAAAAGCAAAGAATGAATTAAATGTTGGAGATATGCCTTGAATTCAAGACGTTCGAAGAAAGGTACAAAATTTGGCGTGAAATGACAGTCGCAGCAGTGTTGGTCCGAACCACGGGTACCTTGGTCCGGACCAAGGGTACCGACGTACCGTAAGCTTGTCGCAGCACCTTTGGTCCGGACTTTGGTGTCGGTGGTCCGGACCAAGGGTCCCGTAAGCTTTGGAAGGTTGCATCAATGTTGGTCCGGACCACGGGTACCTTGGTCCGGACCATGGTTGCTGAAAGTGTGCGGCTGCGCGTTTTTAAGAGGGTTTTGACCTAATTTTTTTTACTTTCTTATAAATAGGAGCCTTGTGGCGTCCTAGGGTTTTGTCTTGAGTTGGGATTTCAGATATCTAGGGTTTGTGTGTGTCTCTATCGTATTTGTGAGACGTTTGATGCTCTGTAGGTCGCGCCTCAGAGATTTGTTCCTAGATATCGTGTGGATGCTTCAAGTGAGAGTTATGGGTATAGCCGGCTCTGTGTATTTCTCCCCATTTTTAGTGAATCCTCTTGCTCTTTCCCCGTGGACGTACCTTTAGAGCTTCGTGCTTTGGGGGGAACCACGTAAATCCTTGTGTCTTGTTCTCTTGTTGGTGTGTTTATATTCTGAATTTCGGATTTCGGCACAACATTAAAAAGTATAAACAACATATACACTAGGATATTTCTTTTTTTGTCTTCTTCTTGACTTATTATCAGCACAATAGACAAACAACATAAAGACCCAACTTAGAAACATTAATATCACTAGAAGTACCAAACCACAAGGACAAGGGTGTAATGCAGTGCCGGATGTAAGATTTGTAATTAAAGGGAGTCCAAACCATGCACCTGTGTATTTCTATAATGCCTTGGAGCATATGATATACTCCATCCGTCTCATATTGTTGGGCCTCTTTACTTTTTGAACTTCTCAAAGAATTATTTATATCTCATAATCTATGATATATTTTATCATTCTAACAATTTTGTTTAATAAAATTAATTGAGATCTATCAAACAAGATCCATATTAAATATAAAAAACTTAATAAATTAAAAATTATAGAATTTTTTTTGATACTTCCAAAAAAGGGAGAGAGGCCCAACAATATGGGACGGAAGGAGTATTTTGAAGGGCTCTTTTGTCTCTTAAGAGCTAAATTTAACGCCATCAATGATTTAGTTAATGGAATGCGGAATCTTGGCAATAGTTTCAAAAGCAAGAAAGAGAAGAGCAGTGTAATTTAGATATCTTAGAGGAGGTCTCTTAATTTGTCAATAGCCTCAGCTAGATTAGCGAAAATTACCCTTTTTGTTGTTTTTCACACAGAGAGAGCAAAGAGAGTCCCTGCACGTTTGTTTTTTTGTTTTTCCAAATAGTAGAAGAGTATAAATATGAATTACATCAAATTAAAAATACATGTAGGTTGAGAGATTCGAAACAAAATCTACAATCAATATTGAACCAACCAAATACTGACACAAATATGAGAAGATTTGAACTCTTAACCATTTGTTAAGAAGCATGAGTTTTAGCCAACTGAGTTTGCATTGATTTCCTACATGATTCATCAAGATCCAAAATGCCCTTGACCAGTTCGACAGGGTACACACACGCCAAGTCAAACCAGGGCAATCCGGTTACTGTGCACAAAGTTTGACCAAAATATATGCAGCCCATGAACTCATACTTCAGGTTCTTTTATCCATATATAGGTGTTTGGATAACAAAAGTTGGATACTACAGTAGATATAGATATTGCCACTTGGTAGTTGGTAGGTCAAAGTTTGCAAGTATATATATGTAGCCACTTTCTTCGTTCATTTTTAAGTATACTTTACTCCGTAAATTCAATCTATTAAAGAAACATTATCTTTATACTTTTCATATCAATTTTTATCTCCACTTTATACTTTTCACATCAATTTTTATTTTTACTTTTCACAATTATCCTTCACTTTTATCCATTAACTCTTCAAAAGGGTAAAATGATAATTGTATAATCTTTTACCATTAACTTTTCAAAACACACACTTATTAAGGGACAACCCAAAATGAAATTTCTACACTAATTAAAAAGGGAAAGAGGTCGTATTAATTTGTTTAATATAATGCAGCCAAAAAAAATTTATGACTTAGAATTGCGGGGAGATTTTCTACAAATATATACTTTTTTTTTCCCTTCAAAAGACTGGCAGCTTGCCAGTCAATCTCATAAAAACTTTTTCCAAAAGTATATTGAGATTGTGCTGGGCATTGGACGCCCTCTGGTAGCCCTGGTGCAATTGGACTAAACCTTGCAAGCCTCGCAATAATTCACAAACAACTATTTCCTTTAGTCATCTTTTTTTGGTTGACATCTTGTCAACTGATTGTTACCCTTTGGGTCCATACGGCATATGATTATGGTTAGTTGTCAACATAGTTGAGATGGTTCCTCACGTTGTCATGCCTTTTGCTTCGATTCCCTATAATCTTTGTAATCCGCTTCCAAAGATTAATAAATATCTTCTTTTGTTTTCAAAAAAGTAATAATTCACAAATAACTTTATTTTCGTTCTTCGCTTTTACAATGGATAGCACTTGGGAGGAGAATAGAGTGAGGAAAAAAAAAAGAAAAAAGAAAAGGAGGAGATTCCAATGTGAAAATTAGGACACCTTATCCATCAAGCCAACGTCCTCTTTACTTGTCTCGAATTAAGCTTGAATTTTGTAGACAAAATCAACCATGTCAAGGGTTGTGGCCCCAAGGCTTATCCGCTTTCAAGAGCTCCCTCTCCATCTTATGATCTGTTTGCACAACACAAACTACATGTTAGTCAAACACTATTCATAGTAACTTAAAGGCCCCATTAATCAACGATCGAGCACCGGCCGGACATATCATGAATTTTCAATAGCTTAAAGTGAAAATTAAAGATGCGCCTATGTTGGATTGTATATGGAGCACTGAAGTAGGAGGGCCCTTAAAAGTTGTAAATTTCGGGAGACTTAAAGCTCTGCACTTTGAACATTAGCTTAGAGCCGGCTCTGGTAATCTCATAGTACAAATTGGAAACCAAAGTAGTAAGTTTTTTTTTATTTAAGAAATGAAATATTCACATGCACAAAAGAACACCGGGCATATGCCTATGTAAAAGCCCTCTGCATCGAGAAATGATCCTCTCATGCAACTTTCATGTGTGGGACACGTTGAACTATCGGAACAGTTCAAGTTGTTAATCATCTCAAATAGTAAATCATTCAGAAAAGAATCAGGCTTATCACGAATCAAAGATTCCTTCCTCTTGAAACAAATATTGTTCGTTCAAAAGCATATCCATCTACATCATTTAGTAATCTGTATTTGTATACTATATGACTAGGACATGAATAACTACAAAATGAATGACTTCAATCGTGAGACGGAATCATTGCAGTGCAGGGGACTACTTTAAATAACTCCATGATAGTATTATGAGACTTGAGAGATCAAAGAACATTGAGATTCAGCCCTGCGTCGCTCCGATTCGTCTCTCCCCCTCCCTCCCACTCTTATCTCCCTTTTTCAAGACTTCGTAAGAGGTTTAGGAAGAAAAAGTACGAACGATTGTCACATAAAAGAATCTTGGGTGAGTTTCCCACTTGATTTTATCTTGATTTGATAAAATCAAATTTTATCAAGTGGGGAAAAAATTTGATAAAATCTGACATTTTGCATAGTTTCATAAAATCTGAGATTTTTGCAACATCTCTGATTTTATCAAATTTGTTCCTCACTTGATAAAATCATACTTGATTTTATCAAATCTTGATTTTATCAAGATAAAATCAAATGGCAAACTCACCCCTTGATTATTCTACCATAGCTTTTCTAGTCTAGTAAAAAATGGAAGATGTTTAAATTGCGTAAACTTACATGGGTTTCGAGGTTTTGAAGTCTCGAACAGTTCCCTTGCAGCCACCTCTAAGGCCAACAGAATGATAGAGATCAAAAGGACTTGCAATACAACAAAAAGCTTTCTACAAGCCATTTTTCTCAGTACGTATAAGATGAAAAAGGGTCTTATAAGGGTTTTACCCTTTTATAGCACAAAGAGGACTTGAAGTGGTCCATTTTGCACAAACTTTTAAAAACTTCGCCTCGACAAGACTTGGACTTTTGGGTCAACGCGTGCCAAAGTGAAACTGGTGAAATAAGCGATATAAAAATACAGAGTGAGGATTCTGTCAAGTCCTTAATTTGTAAGAGGGGTAGTACAATACAGAATAAGGAAACAGGAAAAGAGAGAAAAAAAAATGCACCCGACGGCTGAGGTAACCTTACACTTTCTCAATTTGTAATGAAGGATACACTCATGGCTCGATAATGTTTTGGCAATCTAAATTGATGCTCTTATAGGCCGTAGTGTGTAGATAATGGTAACTAAAATTCGAATTGATTCTGAATAAGCTTCATTTTTACTCATTTTTCCCTTTATATTAAAATAGATGGTTAGAATGATTTTGAAAGTAGACCATTTGTTTTTTTATGATAAGTGTGATTAGATAGTGGACATGAGATTATAAAATCAATACCAATTTTTTTAGGCAAGTTATTTCCACACTTCCTGTTTTGATAATTGCACCTTTTTTTATCCTGTAGTGAATTTTAATGTGTAAAAATTTCACTACAAGACAAAAAAGAGAGGTATCGTTATCAAAATAAGGAGTGTGAAAATCATTTCTTTTTCTATCAAGTGCGAACAATAAACAGAAATATAGTTGGAAATGGTTACGAAGTTAAAAGAGAAGTCCAAGTAGAAAACCATTTTTCAAACAGGATGTAACAGGTGGCAGTTGTAAAATGGGTGACAGTAACGGAGCCACTTTTGGAGATGGAGTGGGCACCTACCCCACCCAAAATGTCAAACAAATCTTTGATTTTATACCACGCACCCTAATTCAATTAGGCAATCAGACAAATTTTGGGGTATTTGGAATCAATCTTATTTGCATTTTCCGTTTCCGTTTCAGTTTTTTCACCAAAATTCATTTTTGGATAATAAGTTTTTCGTTTCCAAATTCTCCGACGTTTTTCTTGTGACGAGTTTTGGGCCGTTGGATTGTGAGTTTTATAGATCCTCTGTTCCCAAATTCATCTGTGCCTTCCAACATCCCAAAATCCCTTACAATAGAAGCACAACACCGGGGAATTTGAGAACGGAGGATCTCACACCCTCTTGAAGGACCTCTGTACCATGAATTGGGCTAAGAGCATCCTTATCTGGAGCACCAAAATTTTCACCAAATTTAACTTCAAAAACACATTTTATAAATTAGAAAGTCACTTTATCAAAAACTCACAAAATCAGACACTTTATTTTAACTTTACTATATTAAACTATTCCCCTTCGAGTTAAAAAAAAAAAAAAAACTATTCCCCTCAAATCTATAAAAAAAAAAACAAATCTGCCTAAAGCAAATCGGGGCCTGGGGAGATATTTTTGGTTCATAAAGTGTGGTCCCCCCATGTCATGACCCCCCCTCCCCTCTCTCATGTTCCTCTCCCTCTCTTCTGCCTGAGCAGTAGCAAAAAATCAATAAAAAAACAAAAGGTGCGTGAACAGTGTCGCACCAAATTTGGTGCAGTACTGTAGCAAAAATAATTTGGTGAGGGAAAGTAGAGAGGCTGATCTTGGTGGGTTTTAAGGGGTTTGGCTCTCTACTTTAACCCAAAAGTTAAAGTGGGGAGCCAAATGAGGATGCTCTAAGTACCTTGCTATAAGAGGCAGTGCTTGGCGAGACACTATACATACACCACAATTATATACTATTTAGAGCATCCGCATCTCACTCTCTATTTCTCTTCTGCTGCCAGAGTAGCGAGTGAATCCCATAAAAATGCCTTGCACCAGCCTCTTGGCCTTTCTAGCTACTTCCCAAATTCTGCAACTTTGCAACAGTGCCTCGTGGGAACAAGCGAGGCACTATTCATCAAATTACCATTATTTTACTATTTAATATGTACCCACTCATAAGGCTTTTGTCATTCTATTTTTTTTATAACCGGATATCCTGGTCAACTTGCACACACCTCAATTAATTTTGGGGCTCTGAATGTACCGACTGAGTAATGGCCTCAAGGTTTGAGATAGTTGGTCTCCTTGAGATTCGAACATGCGACCTCATGGTCAAACACTTATTACTTTCTTATGCTCACTTTGCCAACCCCAAGGGGTTGTTATTTGGTGCAATAGTTTGTATTTGTTAAATTTCGTGAATAAAATATGTTCGTGCATAATTTTTTTAATATCTTTAAAAAAAATATACACAAAAGTATTTTACTTTTTAGTTCGAAAATACTTTCATGGGAGACATTTATTTTGGGGGCGGAGGGAGTAATACAATTAGAAAGTAAAAAATATCATTTAAACTTAAAAATATATCATTTATTTTGTTTTTGTTTTGTTTTATTTTGTTGTATTTTCTTTGGTTTGTTGTTGTAATCTCTTCTCCCTTTAGGCCTATGGGCCGTGTAAATTGTACTTGATTTCTTATCAAAATAAGTTGCATTTTCATTGTTCAAAAAAGTAAGAATAGAGAGTCTAATGCAGTAGGCATTTTGAAAGTGACCCCAGTTCTGAACCTTCACTTGACTACTTTGCTTAGCACCTTAATGTGTCAACTTTACACCCCCCCTTCAAACTGATGGGTGGAGGTCCAACAAGCAGTTTGGATCTCAAAAACTGGAATCGTGAAACACCAAGACCTTTAGTGAAAATATCAGCTATCTGAGCATGAGTCCCAATATAGAACAAAGAAATCTTGTTAGCCAAAACTTGTTCTCTAATAAAATGATAATCAATCTCTATATGTTTGGTACGGGCATGAAAAACAGGATTAGAGGCAAGAGCCATAGCAGATTTGTTGTCACACCAAAGAACATGTGGAGGTGAAACATCAACATGAAGTTCAGTGAGGAGAGACTGAATCCAAACCAAATCTGCAGCAGTTTGGGCCATGGCCTTATACTCAGCCTCTGTGGAGGATCTAGCAACAGTGTGTTGCTTCTTAGCACACCAAGAAATTAGGTTATACACCAGAAACACAGCATAGCCAGTGGTTGATCTTCGATCAAGGGGATCTCCAGCCCAATCCGCATCTGCAAATGCTGTGACCATTAAAGGACTAGATACATAGTGAATACCCTCAGCACGTGTACCTTTGACATATCTTAGAACACGTTTAACTGCCCCAAAATGACTAACCCTTGGCTGATGCATATGTTGACAAAGCACATTAACCGCAAAGGCTAGATCAGGTCTAGTTAAGGTGAGGTACTGCAAGGACCCAACCAAAGACCTGAATAAATGGACATGTGGAAAAAGTGGATCAGAGGGATCTGGAGGGACTTTAGCTGAAGTGGGAGAAGCACTTGGCTTACAATCCTCCATGCCTGCCTTAACCAATAAATCCATGGCATATTTGGACTGAGATAGAAACAGACCAAAATCTCTGTGAGATACCTCAATGCCCAGAAAGTAGTGCAAAGATCCCAAGTCTTTCATGACAAACCTATCACTAAGTGACTGAATCAGAGAGGAAACAAATGGACCATCACTCCCAGTGATGATTATGTCATCTACATAGATCAGAACCAAAGTGATAGAAGACTTGTGATGCAGAATGAACAAGGAAGTATCAGCAGTGCTAGGGACAAATCCCAAAGTCACAAGATAAGAAGAAAACAAAGCAAACCAAGCCCTTGGGGCTTGTCTTAAACCATACAATGCTTTGGTTAATTTGCAAACATACTCAGGATGGTTAGGATCTCTATACCCCAATGGTTGTCTCATGTAGACATCATCTGTAAGAACACCATGCAGAAAAGCATTACTGACATCAAGCTGCCTAAGAGGCCACTTGTAATGAACTGCCAAAGTCAAAACAATCCTTAGAGTAGGATACAAATTAAACCGCTAGGTTAATTTGCAAACAATCCTTTGGGCTTGTAACCTTCGTTTACGTCAAACCTTTTCCATCGTTTTATTTTTGGTCACCCTAATGGATAGGATACAAATTAAATACGCGTAATTGAGCTTTGAAACTTGTGGTTTCCTTCTGTGTAAGTCAACTCGTCCAAATTGAGTGGTCCTGACTCTTGTCCCAATGGCCTCAACAACCCAACAAGTCACAACCATACGTTTGTTTATTTTTAATTACAACCAAATGGCCCATGCGTTTGTTTATTTTTATAACTAGACTAAATGTCCAGACTCCATAGAACCAGGTGGCCTCTGGAGAGACATGCATTCTAAACTTATTTATTTTTATAACCAAATGTCCAAATTCTAGAAAACCAGGCCTCCACTGTCCCTTAGGGACGGGCATGCCTTGTCAATTTTCGATCTTAGCCAATTGTCTCCGTAATCAATAGTTTAGATTCATAAATAAATTATTACCAGTCAAAGTTAATTATAACCGGTAAAAATTTATTTGCGAATCTGAACTATTGATCGTCGAGATGGACGGCTGAGATCGAAAAAGTTGACAGCGCCGTCCCTTAACGATAGCAGAGCCTCTGTGTTCACGTCGAGACCAATTTACTTGCAATTCGACTCATCATAGGTAATCAATTCCACCGTAGGTTTACACGTAGACATAAGTATATCTGATGGAAAAATTGTATGGGGCTTTTGGATAGATATGATGAGCTGACCTTGATATTGTAAATTGCCAAGTGACTCGAGTTCGAGCTCACGCTCGTTCGTTAAAAACCTGTTTAAGATTGGTTTATAACATAACCCAATCAAAGCTTGAACATATTTTGAAACTCGTTAAGGTTTCAAACCAAACTCAAACAAGCTATTCCTCGGCTCGTTCGGCTTATGGTAAAAAAATATAGAATCAAGCTACTCTAGATCAGCTTGTGTTCGCGGCTTGTTCGAGATCAACACGCCTCATGAATTTAGCCAAGCTCGATTATATTTCGAAGTTTGATAAGTTTTCAAACCAAGCTTGGTATACGCCTAGCTCATTTGATCATTTATCGGATTGGGATGAGGTAGGTGATGTTTGAAGTTTAAACCTTCACTGAATGCATAAAAGTATAAGGTGCCTGCAGTCACATTTGTATTTCTGGTATGTCATAGTTCTTTGCAAATTTAGTACCATCTCTACATTAGATGTACCATACCGGCCACAAGCGTGCAATATATTGGACTAAACCTTGCATGCTTCAGAATAATTCACAACAATTTTCATTTTCGTTCTTCGCTAGGTTTTGCGATGGATAGGAGGACAACTAGGAAGATAAAAAATAAAAAGATAAAAAAGGAAAGAGAAATCAGTGGCTAACAATTTTTAGATTTCAACGTGAAGATCAGGACATCAAATCTATCAAGCCAAGCTCTTTGTCTCAAATTAAGCTTGAAATTTTGTAGACAAAATCAACCATGTCGAGGGTTGTGGCCCCAAGGATTATCCAGACTAACGAGCTCCTCCCTCTCCATCTGATGATCTGTTTGCACAAATTAAACAAACATGATGTTAGTCAACCACTATTCATAGTAACGTAAAGGCCCATTAATTAACGAGCGCCGGACAGATCCTGACTTTTCGGGGACTTAAAGTGAAGATTAAAAGTGGGCCGTTTCTGTTGGATTATATAAGAAGCACCAGAGTCGAAAGGGCCGTCAAAATTTGCAAATTTCTGGGGACTTACAGTGGCTTCACATCAAGCATTCGCTCAGAGCCGAATTTGGCTATCTCTTGGCTTCCTGCGATGAAATTTTGGCATATGGTACTAATGGGAAACCAAAGTATGTCTTTATTTCATTTTTGAAAAACATGACTTCAATCAAACGTTGATGTGTTTCAAAAGGTACGGCAGAGAATATGAATTCTGTTTTAACGAGTCTGATTTTGTTCACTCATTTTACAGGTTGACGAATATGACCCACCTCTAGTGATTGTTCCTTCAATGTAGTGGAACAAACTTAACTACAAACTTCACTATACTCAATAAAAATATTGATCGTAGAATGGGGCAACGTTTACTGAAATTCAAATTAGAAACATCCCAAAAGGGCATATGCCTATATAAAAGCCCTCTGCAACGAGTCAGAGCTGGATCAGAAATTTGGGTTATCCAAGCCCGATCTCAATCTTGGTTGTCCCTTTATTAGTAAGTCAAAAACATAAAATGACATACAGTTACATTGTACTTTTAGCTCAAAAAAATCACAATCAAAATGTAACCCCGATTATAGTGTTTTATGATGAGCACGATCCAATACAAATAAAAATTCTTAATTGCATTTTTTTCAAACAAATTGCTCAATTGAGTCATCGTACTACTTTATCCAAGAACTCATTTTCAATGGGGACTGTAGAGGGCAAAATTCTGGGATCTGTATAACGCCCCTAAACCTGCAAGACAGAGAGCCGTTAGAGCACCTTTGCCCTTCGCGGCAAAGGCCCTCCGATGCTTAAGTTAGTATCACGTACTAGAAGGAAACCGGAAATCACGCAAAACATGTAAACACGAATTACAGCGTACCTTTCTTCATGGGTATCGTACCTTATTTATAGATGTAGGGTGCTGGTTGTCCAAGGATCCTATTCTCATTAGGAATCCTTTCTTATACTGGTCTCCTTTATGCAATAGCATTCCTTTCCATATAGGACTCATTCCTATATGCTTGTGTACTCCGAATCTCAATAGGATTCTACATTCCTAATCTGATATGGAATGATCACGTCATTCCCTTAAACCGCGGGATACGCCTCTTATCACGTAAGAGAGTATTCTAGACTATTCCAGAACGCTTTGCCGTTCTGTTAGCCCAATAGCGGTATAGCCGTGCTGCCACGTAGGACGGCTATACTGTTGGTGGTCTGTAGACCCTGGGGCCGAGCTATTCGTAGCTCGGTCCTGACCCTGCACCCTATCGTGGTGTCACGGTCGACTACGTACTGCGCGCCCGGCCCTACTCGTGGCCTCTCTAGCTCGGCTCCCCTGTAGGGCATATCCACGTTGTATGGCCGAGCTAGGGCACCTAACAGGGAGTACGGGTTTTACCCTCTCCAGGGACCACAGTCAATCCATTTGATCTCTCTCAATTGCATTTCTCTCCGCCCGAAACAACTATAACCGGCAGTGCCGACCGCCCGACCCTTATACTAAACCATGTTTGCTCGCTTTTTCTAATTTTCCACCATTGGGATTTTTCTAATCAAATGTAAGAAAATAACTTCTGCATTATTGTTGTATTTGTTAAATGCAAAATTTCTAACAAAGTTGAGTAGTCTGCTTTTTTTAAAATTGTGGATTGGGAGGGGAAAAAAGGAGCCATAAATAAAAAGAAAAATAGAATTACAAAATAGAGAAAAAACGAAAAGAATAACCTAAAAGAGGCCAAAGTCCGGTAAAAAGGGAGTTTGGGAAATCGAACTCCAGTCGCTCAGATTCTTGGTACCATTGGCAACAACCAATAACCACTGCACCAAGCAAATACTCTATTTTATTTATAACTTTATATGTATTTAAATTTAACTTTATCTTTTTTCTTTTGGTTGCCCTAGTGTGACCCAAGCCCGGAGACTTGTTGGGCTTATTCCTGGGCTGGACCTGCATCAAGGAAGGATCTTCTCATGTGACTATCATGTCACACGTCTAACGATCGGATTAGTTTATGTTGGTTATCTTAAATCGTAACTCATTTACAAAAAATAATCAGGGTGATCACGAATCAACTTTGTTTTTTTTATAGGAGATCGAAAGGAATATTTTTTTTCTGGGTAAATGCAAGATCTTATTTAAGCTCAAAAAAAAAAAAAAACAATGGACAAGGATCAAATTTCTTACAACAGCTAACAACAAAGGAAATGAACACCGCAAAAACCACAAAAATTGCCAGCAAACTAAACTGTACAAGTCGCAAAATTCTATCAAAGAGACCACATGTCTCGCATAGAGCCCTATTCTTTAAGGAATTTTTCACCTTTCTCCTAGAGCTGAGAAAATCCCTTATGCTAGCTAGTAGCGGTCCCAGCAGCTAGCTGATCATGCCCCTTTGCTACTCTAAAAATTCGATTAATTGTTCCTCTCTTGCCATAGCCCATAAACTATGAGGATTCTTTGCTCTTATAACAAATATTATTCGCTCAGGGATATCCATCCATGTGCAATCAACGTCATCTAGTAATTTGTATTTGGATACGTTCACACGAATAGCTAAAAAGCTAATGGTTTCAATCATCGGATGGAATCATGGCAGGAACTACTTTAAATTGCATGAAAAATAATAAATTCAGAGTGATGAAAGATCGTCACATGAAAGAATCTTGATTATTCTGCGGCAAGTTTTCTAGTCTGCTCGTAAAATGCAAACAATGTAAACTTACAAGTGTTTCGAAGCTTCAGAGTCTCGACCAATTCTCTTGCAGCCACCTCGAAGGCCAACAGAATGATGGACATCAAAAGGACTTGCAATACAACAAAAAGCTTTCTGGAACCCATTTTTCTCAGTGTAAGAGGAAAGTGGAATTAGCGTTCACCCTTTTATAGCACAAAGAGGACTGGAATTGGTTCATTTTTCACTAATTTTTAATTATTTCGGCCATGAGAAGACTTGGACCTTTGGGTAAACGCCAGAGTGCAACTGGTGACATAATTAGCGATATAACAATACGGAGAAAGCTGGATTCTCTGAAGTCCTTGATTCGGAATGAAGGATATTCATTCATGGCGCGTGTAGCTCACCTCAGTCATGTTTTGGCAATCTGAATCGATGATCTTGTAGGCCGTAATGTGTAGATAACCTTTAAAAAACGTCATGTTGATTCGATAACTTAGCCTAACGTTTAGTATTTTGTTATTTGAAAAAAAAAAATTACGGTTAGAATGATGCGGAAAGTAGACCGTTAATTGTTTGAAGAGAAGTGTGATTACATCAACGGTGGGTTTTGACTAATTAAGCATGATAAAGAAATACTCTCTCCGTCCAAAAATAAGAGTGTAACATTCCATTTTGTATTCTCTTAATAAGTATCCATTTGAAAAATAGATAAATAGTTGATCGGTAAAAATGAAAGATAATTTTGGAAAGTAGAAGTAAAATTTCGAAAAAAGTTGATGTGAAATGTGTAAGAGGTTTGCTACAGGCACTAACAGATGTATTAATAATTGCACAAACTCTCTTACTTGAGCTATGTGGGACCTACCATTGATATGTGGGTCTCTCCTCACATATTTCATGTGAGAGAATTGGTATAGCTGTTGGTGCAAAATATATATAAGTGCCTCTATCTTTTCTCAATGTATAATGATAGTGTCTCTTTAATAAGTTGAAATCACGAAGTTAAACACTTAAAAATGGAGGGACCGTGAGTAACTGTTTGACCTCCATGAAGTTGCATGTTCGAATCTACGAGGGCCAAACTTTCCAAACTGTGGGGCTACTGGAGGGTTTGCCCGGCCGTTAACTTTAGGAGTCCAGAACCAGTTGCGATGAGAGAAAGCTAGTCTGAACATCCAGTTATTAAAAAAAAATCAGTACAAAATTTGGATTTGGAACTGGGGTCAAAATTGAAAGAAAAGTCAGTAGAGGGCCATTACCTTAACCGTGATGTAACAAGTGGCGGTTCTAAAATGGGTGACAGTGGCGGAACCACTTTGGGATGGGGTCACTCCTACCCACCCAAAATGTCAAACAAATTTTTGATTGTTTACCACCGTAATTCAATTAGGCATTCAGACTATTTTAAAATGCATACAGATAAATAGATAATGAAAAGATAACGTTATAACAAAGAAACTGCGTGCATCATAAAATAGCATTATTACAACTTATGAAATAACGGCCCGTTTGGATGGTGTATTAGTTTTGGAGGGATTAAATAGTAAGAGAGGATAAAATAAGAATGATGAACTCATACTGATGTAACAGTTAATAAGAGAAGATTAAATAGTATATGGTTTGGATGAGAGATAATAAAAGGAGGATAAGGATGATGGTTGTTGTAAAAGCTAGAGTATGAAATTGACTATATTTCCCTTGTGAATGTCCATATTAGATTATGCATTTAAAATAACTATATAAATACAAAAATTAATTATTTTGTTATATTTGTCAACAATTAAGTTATAATTCTTCATTTTAATATTTTTTTTATATACATTGCCCACACAGAATAAAAGTTATTTGTCAACAATTATAATTGTCAATAATTTAGTTAACAATTAAGTTATTTGTCAACAATTATGACTAGTGTCCACAATTAATTGTTTTAATTCTTCATTAGTTCCTGCAACACCAAATAAAAGTTCTCCACTCCACTTCATTGTAATCAACGGAAAAAAACAAAAACAAAACCAACTACACTTTTTCTCTTTATCCCAGTTCAAAAAAAAACACTTCGTATTCTCAAAATACTCTTCTTCTTCTTGGAAGAAAAAGTTGCAGCGACGTGAACAGTGAACCGAGCTCCTCGATCGGCGACGGAACAAAATATCCGAACTCTCCGACTGGCAAGTTTTCATAAGAACTCTTTGCTCTTCTTCGTCCTACTTTCTGTTGTTTTTTTGTCCTTCATTTACTATTTGTTGTTGTTTCCGGAAATTGCTGGATCCAACAGGTATTGCAGAACTGTGGGGGTAGGGATGTAATTTGGTCCCGGATGAGAGCCCGACTAAATAAAAGCAACCCTCATCCAAAGATGGGATATGGCGTGGGACCGGGATGAGGAGTAGGAGGATGATTTAGTCACGGGCAAAACACTCATCCAAATTAACGAGCCCTAAAGTTCATATTCTTCCACGAAAAAAATGTAAAGATAGCATTTTTAAAAATGCATGCCTCGTATTGAAATAGTAATAATACTTCAAACGGCTTTAATTTGAAGATCACAAGAGTGTTAAACCAAAATTTTATTCTTTTTAACGGCCAGCGAAGCCCATCATAAAATCTTGTATTGATCCGGTACATAATATGTAACCTTATTTTTCATACTTTTACAAACGACATACAACACAAGTAGATTACATCGAGCAATGCCACTCTCGATTGTAAATACTGGCCGCTAGTGATTACAGGAGAATAAAATCTCTCCCCCTCTTCAATTCCTCTTTCTAACCCTCTCTACCCATTTTGAATTATTTTTACTTTTTCAGTGGGTGCTTTATGATGGCAGCCTCCATGAGAGCCTGTTTGGGCGCCTCTTTTTTTCTTTTTCTCATTCTCATTATCTACTTCTGGGTGTTTGGGGGAGAAATCCCAGAACTCCTCTCAAAATGAGTTTTGCATTTTGAACAATCTGGGGCAGAAGTGAAAAAGAGGTAAGGAGCTCATTTTTCATTTCTCATTCTCATTTTGCATTCTGCCCAAAAATACTCTCTCCGATCTACCCCTCCCCAGATCCTCTCTGAATCCTCGGAGAGCAAGTTTTCTGCTTCTATTTCCTCGGAGGGTATCGCAAATAGAAACCATATTCTCCTTAATGAAGCTCAGGCCATTCAGGCAATTAACAAGGCCTCGGTTCCTTCTTTTAACAAGATTGTGGGTGCTCATTATATGGGTGATGATGAGGAAGTCCTTAGCAAGGCTAAAGCATTGTGGGATTCCCATAAGTCTATCGGTCTTGGCTACGATGGTGATGAGGAGGATGTCATTAGAAGACTTGCTCTTATGGAAGGCTATGGAGGATGAGCAGTTCAGAGCTTTATTGGGGGAGGGGCTTTAGGTTGTGGGTGCTTTAGGGTTGGTTTTGGTCACTCCTTTTTGTTGGTGAAGGAGCGTTAGGAAGTGGGTGCTCTTGGATTTGTTGGTTTTTCTTTGTTGGTTCGTTTTGTCATCTTGTTAGGTATCGTCTGTTTTTGGGCTTTTGTTTGGTGTTGTTCTGGGCTCTGTCCCTTTAGGTGTTCTTTTTTATTGGCTCCTTGCCAATCGAGGGTGTTGGGTTTTTTCTTCTTGGGTCCTTGTTTGGATCCTTTTAATCTTTGTAAGTTGTTTCAAAGATTAATAAATCTTTTAGCTGTTCAAAAAAAAAAAATATCCTCTGTGAATCCTTTTTTTTTCCACCGCACAACACGAGAGAGAGGAGAAGCTAGATATAAGAGTTGTAATCAAAGGGTGTACTCAGAGAGAGAGAGAGAGATTCAGATTGTATGTGAGAAGAGAGAGAATTCTTCTTGGCCTAAGATGAGATCTGGCTTTTTTTTTGCGAGAGAAAACAGATAGAGAGAGAGATTCAGATTGTAAGTGAGAAGAGAGAGAATTTTTCTTGGCCTAAGATGAGATCTGGCTTTTTTTTTTTGCGAGAGAAAACAGATAGAATTTTTTATTCAGAGAGAAGATGATCGATATAAACAAGGAGTGTGTAAAATAATCGTGTGTGGGTTGGGCTGGTTGGCACTTGGTGCAACAAATCAAATTGATTCAACTTTTATAATTTGTGTAATATTTATAATTCTATTTTTGGGATCGACTTTTTTTTTTAATTTTTGGCAGTTACTTTCATTATACACAGTTCTTTCAACTAACCATAAAAAAGGAAGACAATTTAAATTGAACGGGTAACGGTTACAAAATTATTTCTCATTATGACTTCGAAAAAAACTTGCTAAAAATAATATTATTCCACATTTTTAATACCATAATTAACAAGGGCAAAATCGTAAACAATCAATTTATAACTCATTTTCATCATTGTTTTCCCAAACACTACAACTTTTGCAAAATGCATTATCCACATTTCTCCCAAACACTCCTCCCAAATTCAAAACACATTCTGACTATAATCTAAAAAGCCAAAAAGTTAAAAATGAAAAGCTAAAAAGTAGGCTCTCAAACACCCCCGAAGGTGGCTAACTGATTACGGCGTTTGATTTGTAGTTGACAAATGAACCTCTTTTGAAATGGTGGAGATGGTCTGACCATATAGGGTCAAAGATGGTTAACTAACTTCTTTTTATTTTAGTCTAATGGCTAGGATATCTGGATCAGCTTATATATATTTCAGCTAATCTTATTTTGGGTCTTGTCAAAGGTAAGTATTCACACCGAGACCAGGTGATTCACAAGAATTTTTTTGGTAGTGACATAAACTCTAATAAATTGTGCAGAGAACAAACTGGCCAACCGTACTAATTCTGGGGCTAAGATGGTGTTACAGTAGTTGTGGTCCTATTTTTTTTGCAGTCAACATTCGATACAAGAGTAATTAGTGGGGCATTGAAAATTTGAAATGCAGTAGCTACAATTTGGGTGGACGTGTGGCCGTGTGGGATTCAAATTCTGATCGGGGAAAATTGGGGAATCAAACCAGGAATGAGTTAGCATTAATTTGGTTAAATTTCACGAAACCCTCTCATCTATGTCTCTAGGACACGAAGATATCCTAACGCTTAAAACCGCCCAAATACATCCCCTTATTGATTAATCTGTGCGAAATGCAAATAACCCCCATACTCTGTTAACGAAAGTAAAAAAATGACAAGTTTACCCTTATAAAAAATTTCTAATTGCAAAACACAACATCTTCTTCCCTGTGACTGAAATACCTCGACTTAAATACCTCTCCCTCTCCCTCCCTGCTCTCTCTCCCTGTGACTGAAAATTACTTGCCAGTTCAAATTTTCTAATTTTCTTTACTTATTTATCAGTTTTAGCCCCAACATATGTTTTGAGGATTTTAGGCTTATCGTTGTATTTTTGGAGGATTGTATTTGGTAAGGCTTGGAAGTGTGTAAAATTTATTAGACTTATGGACGTGTTATTGGAAAAATTTGGGTTGTTACAGGTTGGTTCTATTATTTACGGTGAATTAAACCAGCTTATATGCGTTTGGAACATAATCTTCAGAACTAGTGCCGTCGAAAAAAGTGTCAGCTGCTTATATACGAGAGGTTAGTGTTATTCACCCAGACATTAAGTGGTAGGCAAATTTAGTCATGCGATATTGTGACTCTCACTTGCGTGCTACCAATCCATGTGTGTAGACAGTCCATATAGGCCTTTTCTTCCAATTTTAATTGAGCTCCCAACTAATGCACTATTTTCCAAATTTGTCGATCCATTAGGTTGGATACCAAGTTATTAAAGACAGACCATCTTCTGAATATATATTCTGGCTAGAAGCTTTATCAAAAAATTATACACCCCTCTTTTTGGGCGACTGAACATTTTCACAAAAATCATCTCGTTATATTTTAATTTATGCTACATTAACTGTTTTTACTAAACAGAGTAACATTAAGTATATCAGACCACAATGATGCAATTTGACTAAACCATTGATGCTTCCCAATAATTCGCAAACGACTTGATTTTGAAATTATGTAACTGTTATACAGGAGGAGGAGGATAAAAAAAAAACAGAACAATATAGTAGCTGGCATTATTGAGATTAGAATGCCAACATCACGACATTGCGTCCGCCACGCCAACCTCTTTGTCTCGAATTCAGGTTTAATTTTTGAAACAAAATCATCAATGTCAAGGAGTGTGGCCTCTAGCCCATGGACGATGCTGTTTGAACAACACAAAAATTATATGTTAGTCAGATAAGATTCAGGTTGCAATCGTACCATATAAATTTCAGATCACAAGGTATATGTGATTTAGCAAGATGCCTACGTAATGCTATGTGAAAGATTATTGTAATAGCTAGCTTTTTTAGTCAGTAAAAAAATGTGCTAATTAAAACTTCTTTTTATAACTCGGACTATCCAGGCCAGCTTATGGGTACCTGGACTAATAAATAGGAGACTGATTTCACTATCTACTAACGGGTTGTCTGTAAAGTCCCCTATAAACTAGCTCCACAAAATTAATGGCACCTAAAAAATTCAAACGTGAATTCTAAAGGAAACAACATTCTAATCTCAAGCCTTCGACCTCCAGGCCAACACTTCGGGTTTCTAAATTATTTAAACTTACGAAGAGTCCGAACGCTGGAAGTCTCGACTAGTTCCCTAGCAGCCACCTGAAAAACCAAGAGAATGATATAAGATCACAAGGACTTGCCAAACAACAAAAGGCTTACTTAAAGCCATTTTTCTCTGTACAAGGAAAGGGCAATTAGTATTCACCCTTTTGTAGCAAACAGTTATGGGACTGGATTTCATCCTGTACCAATTTAGTGGCTTTGGACCTAACAAGACTTGGACTTTTGGTGTCAACGCTAATGTGCAACTGCTGACAAGAGCGCTATATAAAAATTGTTAGGAAAGTTCCTTAATTTGGTATCAGAGCATCTATGACGAAAGTCCATCGCTATATAAAAATTGTCAACGCTAATGTGAAATCGATCACTACAACAAATAAGGGCTTTTATAACACATTCTTATAACATTCTTTTAAAAATGCAATAATAGAGGGCTCAATTATAACATTAAGAGGTGGAGAGAGAACACAACTCATCAATAACGTTTCCATTAAACCTCTATTGCGTTTCACCCCTTTCCCTCCACTACCTTTCGGCGCCTAAAAATCTCAGACCACAAAAAAATTTCAATTACTTCCTCCCAAAATTCCAGATTTCCCTCCTCTCCCTTTTTCCTCTTCGTTCCTTGGTCCTTGCACAGATTTCCCTCTACTCCTCACACAGATTTCGGATGGCAGTTCCAGGGTTCTCATCGTCAATTTCAGGTTTGTCACTCGATCCTCTTCTCACGGTCCTTTGTTCGCACCAGAGAAACCCTAGATTTTTCTTCGTCTTTCTCTAACGTTTGGCGCCGATAATTTCTCTCCCTCTCTTTAGATCTCCCGTCTACAGATGTATTTATGCACTTCGCGGGTTGCTCTGCCATTTGGATTGACAGATTCGAGAACAAGCCCCACCATCGGTTCTGTTCTCTCTGTGTTTTTGTATTTGATTATCGTTAAACCCAGTATTTTAGGGCTTGTTGTTTGGCGTTTGTTGTTTGTGAGAGAACCCTTGGTTCGATTTATTTCTTGATTTATGTTGTTCCTATATGTTAGCTTATGTTCTTTTAGTGTTTGGTGGGAATTTTGATACATCTGGCTTTGCGTCACTTCTCACTAATAATGACGGGGTTACGTTAAAATATGTTAGAGCTTTTTTTTGTTTTAGTGTATTTGAGTAACTTTACCTATTAAGAGTAATAAGCTTTTGGTTTTGGACCAACTTATATGGCCAAAGGGTAGCAAATTTTGACTTTTTCACTACCTATGAAAAGCTTCTCTAGACAAATTTATTATTTTATTTTTTTCAAGGTAATAATCTGCAAAGCTAGCTACCAAAGGAGTTCGAGTTATTACTAGAATGGCTATCTTCTGTTTGCTTACTGAAGATATATCAAATTTTATGTGTACTGTGATGAAAAAGCTGTATCATAGAGTTGGTGCTTATGCTATTATTATTTAGTCCAACCTTTTCAAATACCGAAAGCATTATTGAAAAAGAAAAATGGCAGTGATATACTTTCACAGAATCACTTTTGGAGTTTTGTGAAAAATCTGTTATTCTCCTTCATTACCCCAAAATCATTTGTACACAAAAAATCAATATCAAACAACAAATTGGGAGGTGATACAAAAGAGTGACCAGAGCCAGTTATTTATGAAACCCATTTTTTATCTATTCATTGTTGAGAATGCATGGAGAAGTATACAGCGGTTATGTGACACAGTTTTTCTAGCAAATCTTGAGCATAGCATGGTCCTTTTTACTATTAGCTTATAAAAAGAAATGAATGTGCTTGTTCACAGGAGCTGTTTTGTAGTGTCTTTTTCTGTTGGGCATATAGAGGTTTCATCAAAAGTCTAAATAAAAAAAATCTACGACAATAGTTAATTAACGTAACCTTCGGCCTTTTCTTTGACATTAAATTTATTGAATTCGTTAAGGACCCATGTACAAGATGAGTCATGAGGATAAAGGTGAAGAGTTTGTTCTTTCTTCTTTTAAAAGTGTACCACCACTCCTTCCTCAATGGAAATCCCACTTACCAGGATTTCAATTGACATGCATAAGTCATGAAGTGATATCATGCAGAATGTGATCCTTGCTCTGCAACCTTTCCATCCTTTGTCGCAACTATGGTGTCTGACTTTTGTATTGTGGATAGCCGTTGAGCAACGACCACACAAGTTCTCCCAACCATCATTTTATCCAGAGCTTCTTGAACTAGATTCTCCGACACCGAATCAAGGGCACTAGTTGCCTCATCAAGAAGAAAAATAGCAGGCTTCTTTAGGAATGCTCGGGCAAGTGCTATTCGCTGCTTTTGACCTCCTGAGAGTTGGACTCCTCTTTCTCCACAGTATGTTTCATATCCCTCTTTCATAGAACTGCATTAGTTATACAGTCTTTCATTACTATATAAATTCATACCTTATAAATTCATGAGCATTGGCAAGATTTGATGCCTGGATTAATTCAGATTCTGTGGCATCTTCTTTTCCATATGCGATGTTCTGGCGGATGTTTCTTCTCCATTTGATTGATTGCATGGTGAGATGATGTTGAATTATTCCCTGGAGTTAATTCTCTTGCAGATTCTTGAAAGCAAGGAAATTTGCTATCAAGAAAGCGAAGCACATGTGGGCTGATATGCTTCAATGGAGGAAAAACTTTGGGATTGACACTATCATGGAGGTAACTTGATTATTTCCTGTTGAGTTTGTCAGATTTTAACCCATTCAAGTAAGTGATTTAGGTTTGGTGCGTTTAAGACCATTTGTAAGCAAGTGGGTTGTAGAGACACTAGAGGCTGTATAGCTCATTTACCCTTAAAACTTCCAAATAATTGTAAAGAGCTCAAGTTCTTCAGTTATCTATTTTAGCTAGGAATATGATACATTGTTGTATTTATCCACTCTTTGGTACTTGTAGATATTGTGGTCTCAATAATACAGCGAGAGACTGAGAGACTATATATGGGACACGCGTGTCCATGCCGTGTCCCCCGCGTGTCTCCCTCCAAAAAATAATTTAATTTATGGGACACACCATGTGGTGTGTCCAATACGTGTCCCCACGTGGGACACGCGTGTCGCCTTGTCCCATACGTGGATACGCTGACCTCTAGAAGTGTCGGTGCTTCATAGGACACTAGTAAACTAGTGAAATTTCAAAGACTAGAGTAATAGGACTCTAATGATCTAGTGAAATTTGGTAATCTAGTGAAATTTCAAAACCTCTAGTGAAGAGATGATAATTCAATCTCATTAAAAGAATTTAGCTTGTGTTTATGTGGTTCACTGCCTCCATGAGGACGGCATCATTTAGTCTTTTCGTCTTCTTGGAACAGTTCCTTGCCTCCACTAGGATCTGGGGGAAATGCAGAACAGGGTTATTTTGGTCATCATGGGATGCCTTCTTATTCTACACGTTTTAGCCATGATATTAGCTGAATCACATCTTAGACTAGCAAGACCTCCATTCTCGCCCAAGCACATACACAAAAACTATGCATTCTCTAGTTCATTTAATGTCCATGGTTTCTTGATTATTGAATTAGAATCCTGAAGGTAATTTATTGTGTTATCTTCCATCTTCTAAGTCTCTTTCTTACATTATATGTAGGTTGATTGGTTGAAGAGAAGATGGATAATTCGTCACTTTTTGCTCAAGATGGAGATTATGATCATCTTGTTAGCGTTGGTTGTAACTCAATTGAAGTTTTTGCATCAATGGCACCATTTTTTTGTATCAACATATATATGTAATTGGGAAACTTAGTTTTGAGATACATGAATGCCTATGATCTCCTTGCCAATGTTATATAAGTAGCTACTTGCTTCTATTTTGACTTCACCAATGTTAGATGAAGATGCCTACTAGTTTGTATGGAATAATGTGTTAATAGAAGGTATTTCTTATTTGGCAATTTGGCTCGACGATTGATTTTTGTCTTCGTTTCTGATTATGCTATTCAAAATGAAAGGATTGGGATGGAATGATGGGATCATCAAATATAACATTTAATTGGGAAAAAAAATTATTTCTAATAAATAGCGTTCCTTAACTGTTGCAAAATTTTCTTAAATGTGGCCTTCAATAAATGCTACAATAGGTCTCCTATTGATAGCATTCAATTACTCCTATAGAAGCTCTATGACTTATAGCATGTAATGAACGTTATAGAAGCTATGTGACTTATAGCATGTAATGAACGTTATAAAAGCTCTGTGATTTATAACATCCAGCAAATGTTATAAAATCTATAAAACTTATAGCATGCAAAGAATGTTATAAAAGATCCCGACTTTTAATAACAGTGGCTGTCTTAACGTTCTTAAAAACGTTATCTAAAGCCTTTTATAGCATTTTTTGAACGCTATCTAAAGTGTTTTTTGTTGTAGTGGATCTAAAGTTTCATCTGCGATCTACCTTCATCTCCAACAATCAATAGAGGTGTTCTTGATCGACATCGTTTCCGCTCGTCTTCCAAATTCAACTGGTATCGAAGTTTTCTAGCTCAACAATGACAAGTTCTTCATCATCTACTGAGTATTTACCCCAATCTCTTACCTTCTTAATCGCAATTTTGCAGTCATTCATTACAATCAAATTAGATTCAACAAATCACTTTGCTTGGAAAACACAAGTAGAAAATGCATTGCGTGCTAATTCTTTGTTTGAGTATCCAACTGGATCACTTGGTGCACCACGACTGAAACTCTTGACTCATCTGGCAATAAAGTACCAAATCCTACTTTTACTAAATGGGATACAATAGATCGCATGCTTATGTCATGTCTGATCGCAACCCTAACACCTTCAGTTCTTCCTCACATAGTCGGGACACATCATACACATGAGGTTTGGTCAAAATTAGAAGAGAAATTCAGCTTACTGTCTCGTACACATGTCATGGATATCAAGCGTAGACTCTATAGTCTTAAGAAAACTACGTCAATGGAGCAATATCTAGATCACATCAAAGGTTTATTGCAAAAGCTCGAAGCCTCAGGCTCACATATGGATGATGAGGATGTGGTTTTTCACACTCTTAATGGTTTACCTGATGAGGTTTATAGAACTTTCAAGCAAGCTATTAGAACAAGGACAGAGGTGACACCACTTACATTCAATGCTCTTTACTCCATGCTTATGGCAGAAGAATTGTGTCAAGATAGTATGGATATGTCTACTATACTAGTTGCACAACATCACAGTGGTTCGACATCAACCACACCATCTCACTCTAGCACAGGTCCTTCAACCTCTACCTATACCTCACAGCCTTCTCCAGTCCAAAATTTTCAGTTTCCTGTACAGTTTGGATCACAGGGACCTCAGTTTGGACATAATGGACAGTTTGGGAACAATGGACCACAGTTTGGGCATAATGGCTCTCAGTTTGGGTACTCTAACTATGGAGGAAACAGCTCTAAATATGGAGGAAACAGAAATTTCAAGCCCAACAGGTTTAAAGGACAAGGTCAAAGGAACAGCTTTCCAGTTGATTTTCCTTTTCCACTGGGAAGTTGTCAAATCTGTGGTAGGACCAACCATTTAGCAAATAGATGCCATTATCGACAGGATTTGAATTATAGACCTCCTATGTCTTCTTTTGGAAGCCCACAGTCACAGAATCAAGGAGGCTTTGGTACACCTTCTCAAGGCTTTTCTGGATCACCGAATTACACTTTCACAGGGTACCATTCTACTGCTGGACCTCCACCAATGCTCTCATGACTGTCTCTGATGGATTTGGAAATCCGCATATGCCTTATAGTTCTATGCCAGTATCTTCACACCTAGCACCTTATGCTTACAACTGTCCCACCATGTTTAACTATTCTTCACCAACTCCTATACCACAACAGCATTCTCTTGGCTCTTCTGGACCACAATCAGGGCATACATCTCATCCTGCCCCTTGGTACTTTGACTCAGGTGCTACAGCTCATGTCACCAATGATGCCTCTCATATCACAGTCCCAACACATGCTGCACCAGCTGCTGTTACTGTTGGAAATGGTCATAATGTTCCTGTCTCCAACTCAGGTAAAGGTTTACTTCCAATTCCAACTCAAAACTTCCACCTCCAAAATATCTTACATGTGCCTCAAATATCTCATAACCTACTTTCTGTCCATCAATTTGCACTGGATAATCAATGTCGCATTATTTTTTATTCTTGTGGCTTCATTATTCAGGACAAGCACACCAATCAAGTTCTACATCAGGGACCTTGCCTCCAGGGTCTCTATCCCCTTCTGCCTTCTTCTAGCACTCTTTCTAGTGCCACTGCTCTCATCACTACTTCATCAACTGCTGAACTGTGGCACAGACGTTTGGGGCATCCTCATGGTCCTCTTCTACAACATTTGTCTACTCAGTATAGTTTACCTATCTCATCTACTTTTAATACTCATCACTGCTATGCATGTAATAAAGGCAAGAGTCATAGCTTACCTTTTCCTATTTCTATCACTCACACATCAACTCCTTTTGAACTTCTTCATGTAAATGTGTGGGGACCTGCCCCAATAGCCTCATTTTCTGGTTATAGGTACTACTTACTTCTTGTTGATGATTACACCAGATATAGTTGGTTGTTTCCTCTGCATTTCAAAAGTGAAGTTTCATCTCATATTCAGGCTTTTAAAGTCTTTGTGACAAATCAATTTGGTTTTTCAATCAAAACTATCAGATCAGACTGTGGGGGAGAATTCCTCAATAAAATCATGACAACCTTCTTTGCTCAATTTGGTATTCTTTAAGAAACCACCTGTCCTCATACACCCCAACAAAATGGTTTAGTGGAAAGAAAGCATGCTCATATTGTTGAAACTGCCATTACCTTGCTTCAACAAGCAAACATGCCTATTCAATTTTGGTTAGAGGCCATTACAACTGCTCTTTACCTAATCAATCGTCTACCTCATTCCTCTTTGCACTTTGCAGTTCCTTATCAAAAATTGTATAATCTAGCTCCTGATTATCAAAGTCTAAGACCTTTTGGTTGTTGTTGCTTCCCATGGTTAAGACCTTACTCAGCTAATAAACTTGAACCAAGATCCCAACCTTGTGTTTTCTTAGGTTATTGTGCAGGGACTAAGGGTTTTAGATGTTTGGATCCTCTTACCAAGAGGGTTTATGTGTCAAGACATGTTAAATTCATTGAACATGATTTTCCTTACCAAACTTTGATTCACTCTCCATCAGTCTCTGTGTCTTCTTCTTCTTCTAGATCCCCTTTCTTTACTATTCCTCCTTCAATTTCTCTTCCATCATCAATAGTTCCACAGTCTTCTTCCCATTTGTCTCCTTCTACAAGTCAGTCTTCTCCTATCTCTACTTTCCCTATTACTTCATCATCTCCTAATCCTCACTAAAATTCATCTTCTGTCTTACCTCACTCCTCTCCTTCTCCTGTTGTTCCTTCTTCTTCACTGGGTGAGAAAATAACAGAAAACAGGGCCATGTTGTTTTTGTGTGTGGGTGATCATCAACAGGGCCATACTGGGGACGTTTGAATTGTACTATATTTTTGGGTTATGGTCAGAATAGAAAGTCTACCTTCAACATCATTCTCACCGTCTTATTCTTCAAAAAAAAAAAAACAGTAAATCACAGGGGCGGGCTAAAATGATCGAATCAGTTTTAAGTTTTTTACCGCTGATCTACACACTACGGCCTACAAAATCTACACTTCAAATTTCCATCATACGATCGAGGTCAGCTTCACAGTCGTCGGTTGCACACTGACGTTGACCCAAAAGTCAAGTCTTGATTTGGCCAAATTAAGACTTTAAATTAGTATAGAAGTATGAGAGTCCTACATAGTATTGGCTATAAAAGGGTGAACCGTAATTGTCCTTTTCTTATATACCGCGGGAAATGGCTTTAAGTAAGCTTTTTGTTGTTTTGCAAGTCCTTTTGATCTCCATTGTTCTCTTGGTTTTTCAGGTGGCTGCTAGGGAATTGGTTGAGACTTCCAGCACTCTAAATCCTTGTAAGTTTACATAGTTGAGGAACCCTCACACATGCATGTCTGAAAGCTGTGGACTAATGGAGAGAGTACGAATCATGGTTTTAAATACCGGCCGTTACGTAGCATATCGGCCGTTACGTAACGGTTTTTGGCCTCTCCAATACTGTTACACCCCGGTATACCGGTGAGAGGGAAAAATCGCATACGTATTGGCCGGTTCCCGTTACGTGTCGGTCCGTATCCGATTCACAGACCGGTTTACGACCGTTACGGCCGATACTCGGCCTTTACGGGTTATTTAAGCAATTAAATTATTATTATTATTTTTTATCAAAAAGTGGTTTTTAAAAATTCACAATCGCTACACCCGATTCTAGTTACGCAACGTTCGATACTACCGAAACCGTTACACCAAAACCGTTACCGTTACGTGTCGCAAAACCGGTATTTAAAACCTTGGTATGAATTGTATAGGGGATTCATGTACGTGTTATGTATCCCATGTTTGATTATTTGGATAAGAATTAGATCAGGGCCGGCCCTGAGCTAAGGCGCACGAGGCGGGCGACTTACGCTCCTGAATTTTGGCCCCAACAAGGTATAATCAGATATGTAATATATATTTAATATAGCTAGCCCGGCCAGTGGAAATGCTAAGTTTTGCTATCCAATAGATACACGGTTCAAGTCTTGAGGCCTCTCTTTTTTCCCTCTTTCAATAAAAATATTTTTTTTCCCTCACAATTTCATCTTAAGCCTTGTGAATCTTTGAGCCGGCCCTAATTTATTACATTAATTCTGCATTTTCTATGGTACCCTCATTTATGATTCAATGGAAGTGCAAATTAGCCGAGCTAGTAGACAATTTCTTGTGCAGCATTGCATTTCAAGCAATATGATTGCAAATGAGACATATTTTAACGCCACCCAAACCCCCCCACCCCTACCCCCCCCCCCTCTCTCCCTCTCTCTCTCTCTCTCTTGAACGTCAAAAAAGATTTTATTAATCAAATATCAAAGATACATGATTAAACGGGACAAGAGAAAAATATAAAAAACGATGAGCAACATTCCAACAAGGATGACAATCCACTCACCG
The DNA here is from genome assembly GCA_036023075.1 of Gaultheria prostrata. Taxonomy (NCBI): domain Eukaryota; kingdom Viridiplantae; phylum Streptophyta; class Magnoliopsida; order Ericales; family Ericaceae; genus Gaultheria; species Gaultheria prostrata. The sequence continues at coordinate 52,661 of JAXBDA010000430.1, read as the reverse complement.
ACAATCAACTAACTCTCGAGACCCAAAAAGATGAAAGGCTGATGAGAAGACAACCAAACAAATAAACTCCAAAACCAAATCAACCTGAAGAAGCAGAAAGGGCCCTACCAAAATGATTCCGATCGGCATCAGCAAGACCCAAAAACGCTCTCTCTGACAAACATTCCTCATATATGTACAAGTTATACGAATTCAAATTTTATTGAGGAGCATGTATAGTACTCCCTCCGTTGCTTTTTAATTGTTGAGTATTTCATTTTGGACTTTCCCTTAATAAGTGTGTGTTTTGAAAAGCTATTGGTAGTTTATACGTTTATTGTTTTGCTCCTTTGAAAAAATATATTTTGGCCTAATAAGCAAAGATTGCTTCTTTATTTGATTTTATTTCGCGTTAGTTAGTAGCAAATTTTTGTCTTTATTAAAAAAAAATTAAGTTTGGATCATAATTTTTAACTTTTCCGGTTCCTCTCGTCGAGAAGAACCAATAATACACAAGAATTTGCTACTAACTAACGCGGAAAAAAAATCAAATAAAGACAAAAAAAAGGGCAAACTTTGCTTATTAGGCCAAAATATATAGTAGGTAAAAATGGGGGATAGTTTTGGAAAGTGAGGGTAAAAATTGATCTGAAAGGTGTGAAGTTGAGGTAAAAGTTGATGTCAAAGGAGTAATGATGTTTCTTTAATAAATTGGTTTTACGAAACAACATACTTAAAAAGGGACGACGAGAGTAGCTAAGTACCTCAAAAAAAAATAAAAAAAAATCAGAAACTAGGTACCTTCAAAAGCATGCCTAGATCTTTTTACCACAAATTAATTTCCTACTATAGCTACTTCTATGTATTATTTAGCTAGTAAACCACAATATTGCTCAAGCTTAGCTCGAGCTCTCGGTTCACATTTGAACTTTTGTGATCGTAATATATGTTAGGCTTGGCTTGTGAAATGTGCTAGTCGATTGAGATTTGGGACTAAACCTTAGGAATTGCTGCATGGAAAGATTTCATAGGATTATGAAGAAATTTCTCGATTGAATACTCAAGATAGTAGGAAATGTAGTAGGTAAAATGACTAAAGAAAGTAATGCTATATTTTATATCTTTATGCTATTTATGAATCTATCCCTATTTTTAATGTATTTATAGATTGTTCCCTCGTTCACAAGTTTATCGAGCCAAACACTCATATGTTTAAGCTTGGATTGAATTTTCAAACAAAAAATCAAAACTAATTAAGCTTGGCTTGTATTTTTGGTGAACTAGTCCAAAGTCGAGCCGAGCTCAAGCAAAAAGTTTGGATCATAATTTTTTATTTTTCCGGTTCCTCTGGTCGAGAAGAACCAATAATATACAAAAATTTGACACGAAATTAACTAATGCAAAAAAAAAAAAAAAATCAAATAAAGACAAAAAAAAAGGGAAACTTTGCTTATTAGGCCAAAATATATAGTAGGTAAAAGTTGGGATAATTTTGGAAAGTGAAGGTAAACATTGATCTGAAAGGTGTGAAGAAATTTCATAGGATCCATAGGATTCTGAAGAAAGATTTCATAGGATTCTGAAGAAATTTCTCGATTTAATACTCAAGATAGTAGGAAATGTAGTAGGTAAAATGACTAAAGAAAGTAATGCTATATTTTATATTTTATGCTATTTATGAATCTATCCCTATTTTTAATGTATTTATAGATTGGTCCCTCGTTCACAAGTTTATCGAGCCAAACACCCATATGTTCAAGCTTGGTTTTAATTTTCAAACAAAAAATAAAAACTAATTGAGCTTGGCTTGTATTTTTGGTGAACCAGTCCAAAGTCCAGTGCATCTGAGTTTTTTGAGGCCGGATGCGAACTATATTTTTGAGGCCCATTGTATACTACAAAAACAAAATTACAAGAACTAAAAATAATAATAACACAAAAATTTGTAATCATTATAGACGTTAATCCGAAATATATTACTTAAATATCACACTTCTCACATTTTTTGCATCAAAAGTAGTAATTAAGCTCTCATAATCAAGTTTAGATGTATACCTATATATAAGGGTATAAAATATCTGGGGGCCCATAAAATTAGACAAAATTTAGGAGCCAGATGCGGCCGCATCATTAGCGTATGTCCAAAGCCGGCTCTGCCAAAGTCGAGCCGAGCTCAAGCAGTGTGATTTGTTTAGCTGCCTCATCTATATTAGTCGATGGGCTTATGGTTTTATTACTGTAGTTCGTCGTGGAATTCGGCCCTAGCAAATTAAGCGTGGTCTAAAGTCAATTGCTTGAATTTTTGAATTATAGCTAGTGATCATTCATTCATTCCCCGTTCTTGCTTAGGGCGTTTCCCTCGTACTATGCAAATGATATGACAAAAATGTAATTTGTGTTGTCAAACAGATCATGAGAAGATGGAGAGGAGATTCACTCAGGATAAACGCCTGGGTGATCATATGGGCAGCTACCCTTGACATGGATGATTTCGCCTCACAAATTCAAGCTTAATTTGGGACAACGAGGTTGGCGACGTTGATACATAAGATGTCCCGATGTTCGCATTCGAATCTCGTTACTACAAGCTACTATACTATTTTCTTTTTGTTTTCTTTCCATCCGTTTTATTTTTTATTTTTTTTGGGACGTATCTTCCCATCGGTAGTAAAAAGTTGGAAATAAAAACAAGTTGTTAGTGAATCAGTTGGGAAGCATGGTTTAGTTCAATTGCAGCATTGTGGTTCGATACTTCTAGGCTCTAGCGATGGTGTCGATGTTAAATAAACTGCTGTTGTATAAATATAGAGCAGGTGATTATTTTTACCGAAAGGCGTACGTATCCAAAAGAGGTTGGGAAATTTGAACTTAATTTTAATTTGCCTATGTCTCGCGGGGAAAACCTAAGCAAAAAAAAGAAAAAAAAAGAAATGGGGTGCAGTATTTTTAATTTCGAATTAAACCTTGTAGCCTTAATATCCAATAGAAGTATAATTTTTTTGGTTCATTGAGTAAAAACAGCACAGCAGCTAATAAAAATTTGCAAGCGCAATAGGTTGAACGTTACTTGCGCACCACATTGAAGATATGATGTCAAATGGAAATAATTATAATTTCAAAAAGAGACTAAAATTGTTGAACAAAGAGAGTAGTACTTCTAAGCTAAATTATTGAAATCGTAAACCTTTTTAGTGTAACTTTTTATAAGATTAAATGATCATATTTTTTTTTGATCAAATGAGTAGAAAATAGCCTATTATCAAATGGGGATTGAGGGATGATGCTGTCCCTTAAGGGATAACATGCATGCTGTGACAGCACGCCCCCGGGTCCTACCAAATGGGTGTCTAGAATTTTTTACAATCTAAATGAATTATTAATTATTTATTAACAAGGAATAATTAGTCATAAATACACAATATTTTACCTATTTGAAGTTAATGACAAAGAACTTTTCCAATAAAACATAAAGATATTGTTTATACTGTAGTTATTATTTAATTAAAGAATAAAACACACCTATTCTCCCTTATTATTTTTTTGATTAACAAAAAGGGTGGAAGGGGGCAACCAGCGTTGCAGACTCCCTTGGGCGTGACCAAACGGGCTCCCGACCCGCCTGTGGAATGTCCGGTTCGAGCCATAGCTACTGTCCGACCGTGAGGACAGGTCGTCACCACAGGCACCACCGTGTGAACAGGATGGCAGAGGGCCCTCCACGCCACAGGGAGAGCTATGCCCTGCACCAACTGGTCACCCAAAGGGTGTAGTTGGGGCTCGCAGAACTCGAACTCCAGACATAAAGGTAAGGACACACTTGTGCCACCCACCCCTGCCATCCTGGCAACCACCCCGGTGGTCTATTCTCCCTTATTTTGGTGACAAATAGTCAAATACTCTCGCTTCCTAAAAATAACACTAATGCATTGTTTGTTTGGGGGGATTTGGAGGGTGGGATAGGATATCAAATCCCGTGGGACCCAAAATCCGGTGTTTGTTTTCCTAAATTTGGTTGGGATATCAAATCCCCACCAAGTTTTTATCCCGATCCGTACGGGATATAAAATCCCATGGGGGTGGGATTTGGATGGGATTTTTGGATGAGATTTTCCCATTTTAGTGCAAAAAAATGATTTCCACTGGCTATATCCCGTCGAACACAAACACCGGATATGAATTTTCTCCATCCATTGATATCCTGAGCAATATCCCAAGGATTTCATATCTCACCCATATCCCAAGAGATTTCATATCTCATCCATTTATCTCCGATCAAACAAACGAGCCCTAAAGACTTTGCTCCTTGTGACGGCACAGAACCCGGCCATTCGTAAGCAGGAAATTACATCGTTAAACGGAAAAGTCAGTTTCGACAAAGACAGATTTATAGTTCCTAAACAGTTTGGCTGTCAAAGGACTCGATGTTGTACTTGAATGCAGCAGCTACACAGTTAAAGGACTCGATGTCTGTACCTGAATGCAGCAGCTACACGATTTTTGAACCAGACTGAGGTGGGAATTTTTTTTTTTTTTTTAAATTTTCAACTTTTAAAAAAATTAGTGATATTTCAATAATTTTTTTGGTTGCCGGAAATGGTCGATCAGAGGTGGGGGTGGTGGTCGGTCGAACATATGAGTTAATTTTTTGAATTTTATGTACCAAATTAGAACTTTTAAAAATTAGTGACATTTTACTAATTTTTTTGGTCGTCGGAAGTGGTCGGGCAGAGGTGGTGTGGCGGTTGGCCGGAGGTGGGGTAGTGATTTTTTTTAATTTAATGTTCAAAATTAGAAGTTTTAAAAATTAGTGACATTTTACTAATTTTTTTGGTCGCCGGAGGTGGGGTGGTGGTCGGCTGGACGTACGAGTTCTTTTTTTTATTTCAACTTTTAAAAATTAGTGACATTTAACTAGTTTTGCGAGAGGGTATTTTAGTAATCATGCATCACCCTTGTCTTTATGTTTGATTGCAAAAATTTCTTTTCCTTCTCTTTAAAATTGTCAAATATTTTGAATTTTTGGCTAAGTGGCCCTTATAACAATTATCGACCACCATTTAATTAATTTTTGGAATTTTATAAACTGTATAAATTATCATAAGAGAATTTTAATTAGGCATCCTGTACAAAAAAGATGCTTATGATTCCATCCTGCCCAGTTTGAATAGTTATGATTTCATCCTAAAATGTATTAATTGGACATTTGTACCCTTATTTATTCCATAAATAGTATATATTATATATATTAATAATATATACTAATAATACGTCCAAAATATCCGAGATTACATTCAAATCTCATAGCTTGATTTCACGCCCAAAGTATTGGAAAGTTTTCCATTACTAATATAATCCAGGATTATATTAATTTCCATTATTATCATATGGAACATTTAATGTTTCCTACATCCAAGGGATTTGTTACCTCTCTCTCTCTCTCTCTCTCCACCTCCACCCCTGCCGCCCACTTTCTCATCTCTAGGGATCAAAAGAGACCACGCCGGAATGGCGGCGGCGGCCATTGGCACCCCACCTCCATGAAGGCTGCCGCCCACACTCCCTCCACAGCCGTTCATCGTAGTTGGGATCAAAAGAGACCACGCCGGAATAGCGGTGGCGATTGGCACCCCACCTCCATGGAGGCCGCCACCCACTCTCTCTCCACAGCTGTTCATTGTAGTTATCGATCTGCACGATCTTCACAACCATTCATCATCACCAATCTCCAGTCGTTCATCGCCGCCGATCTCCATAGCCATTCATCACACTGTTCGGATAATCAAAAAGGTGTACAATGTTCATATTGTTGGATTGTTAGCTGATTCATATATTGAATATGGTGTATTAGTATATAAAATTGATTCCAGGTTTCCTAGTGTATTCGTTACTCATGATTTTTCACACAATATTAGTCGTGGAGCATTTGATTACCATGTTTTTCATGGTTTTGGTAGGGTGTGATTTTGTAAAGCATTAATCTACCATATGTTTCATAGTTTTTTTATGGTTTTTTTGTGGTGCATTCACACAGTATTAGTCATGGTTAATTTGATGACCATGTTTTTCATGGTTTTGGCAGGTATAGTTTTATGTTGCATTAATGTATCACGTGTTTCATAACTTTTTTATTGAATTTTTTGTGGTGCATTTATCTACCATGTGGTGCATTTATCGATCCGCCAATCCGACCAATCCGAACCGATCCGAACCATCCGTTGATCCATCCGAGGTATGTACGGATGGGTTGCGGATCCTAAAAATCCAAATCCGTTTTGACCTGATCGGATCCGATCCACTCGATCCGCGCAATAATCCTTCTTTAATCTATCAAATCTGCCCGATCCGATCCGATCCATCCATATGTCACCTACGGATCGGTTCCGGATCTTAAAAACCACAATCCGCTCTGAGCGGATCGGATCCGGATCCGATCCGTGGACACCCCTACCAGGGAAGATGAATTGTCTTGGTAGTCATTCTCACCCGGCCCACTGCCATTTGAAATATCGGAAAGATGACAGAAGCTATGGCATTGTACGATTTAAAAATTGTGGGGGTCTTTTTGACCTATTCAAAATCCCATAAAAATCACAGGGACAGATAAGATAATTCCCGTCCCCCAAATTTTTTTTCCGGTCTATAAAACGAGGTCCTGAAAATAGCAAGTCTTTTAAAGAAAAATTTCAAACTTTTTTCATAAATTAAAAGTACCCGTTGATATCTAGTAACTTGTTAAAAAAAATTGAATTTTTCTTAAAATTTTTATATTATTTTCAAATTCTCATTTCGTGGACCAGACAAACTATTTGGGACGGATGAATTAATTTTCGCTAAAATAAACTATTGTAGAGATAGAGAGGGAGTTGGAGACCTCAATGATATTCTTTGTAGTCATTCTCAGCCAGTACATTAAATATGGAAAAGTCCAAAACCACGAACGTTACACACCACACATGAACACTTCGCACAACATTATTGACGACATATTTGCAGGGCAATGAATGATAAGTCATTTTACAATGCCCCATGATACATTACCACCTTAGCATATTGTTATGCATAGTTTTGTGTATGGGTGGGCATCGTGTCGTGTCATCTCGTGTTCGTGTTATAATTCTCTCAATCTTATCCCGACCTGTTTAGTTTTTTATATTATCGTGTCACGTCATATTCGTGTTTCGTGTCAGAAATAGCCGATCCCAACCCGTTAACTTCGTATCGGGTTCGTATCGTGTCGGAAATTCCACCCCTAGTTTTGTGTTAATGGACTTTTCCATAACTTCTATTGAGTTTGAGGGAGTAATCGTATCACCCCCAAAAAAGTTCTTTAATTTTAAGTCCTGAAGATGCTACCTATAGCCGTTCAAAGGTTGAAGTCCACATGAGCCCAATGCATCTTCAAATGTTGTTCAACATCATTTCCCTTCTCCTCTTTCTTCCTTCGTTAGCAAATTCTTCAGTCTCTCAGACCTGGATTAAAGCAGGTTACTGGTTTTCCGGCAGCGAATTCCCGGCTCCCGACATAGAGTCATCTCTGTTCACCCACCTCATATGTGCTTATGCATATATCAACAATTCCACTTTTGAGCTCTCAATCTCACCCCCTGATGAAGCACACTTTTCCAACTTCACCGATACCGTTCGTCAAAAAAACCCAACAATAATAACACTTCTGTCCATTTGGACTCAAGATTCAAACTTCCAAAAATTCATTTCAATGACTAGCCAACTCTCTCACAGAACAAGTTTCATCGAATCATCAATACAGAGAGCTAGGCTTTATGGGTTTCATGGTCTGGAGCTTAATGGTGTCAAACCGGGCACGAGTAAGAGCAACATGACAGATATGGGATTTCTCTTTGATGAATGGAGATCTGCGATAAATAGGGAATCGAATAATTCGGCAAGACCACCGCTCATTTTAACAATGGAAGGTCATTATATGCCTTCACAAAACACCACAAGTTATCCAATGGACTCGATTCGAAGGAACCTCGATTGGGTAAATATAAGAGCATACGACTATCACTCGCCTACCATAGAGAGTTTCACAGGTGCTCATTCTGCTTTGTACGACCCCTCAAGCAATTTAAACACTGATTATGGTATTAAGCAATGGATAAGTAGAGGATTACCATCTGAAAAGCTGGTTTTGGGATTAGTATACTATGGGTACTCGTGGACGCTTGTTGACTCCACAGACAATGGGATTGGATCGCCTGCAAGAGGAAGCCTTGCGGCAGATGGGTCGATGAACTACAAGTACATCAGGTCATTTTGGAAATGTTATGGAGAGAAAGTATTGTATAACTCCACTTATGTCACGAATTACTGTGTTACTAGTGGTTCGGTTTGGATCGGTTATGATGACGTGGAGGCTATCAGAACTAAGGTTTCCTATGCGAGGGAGAAAGGGCTTCTGGGTTACATAGGATATCAAGTCCCCAATGATGACAATTGGGTGCTTTCCATGGCAGGTAAAATTTTAAGTAACATCATGTAACCGATCCCAGGTTTGGTTTGATTTGGTTTATATCATAGTAATGTAAATGCAGATGGGAACGGGGGATGATGCTGGGAAGCATGGATGTTGGGTCGATCACGGCCGTCAGTATTCGGCTATGGACGGCTCATATCTGTTTGGTAGCGGACGGTTTTGATTTGTTTGGACATGATGTGATTTGAGCCGTGTCCATAGCTGACCACGGACGGCCGTGATCGGCCAGCATCCCTGCTGTCCCAGCACCAACCCTGACTTATAGATGTGGAGTCAAACCATTTCCATGCACTTGCCATTGGGATGTTGAATCTGTATTTTTGGAACAAAAAACCCCAAGTTAGGGATATTGAATCAAATAGTAACTTAAAAGCAAAAGTGAAATGTTTCCATACTTTGCTGCACTATGCTTGTAAAGAGTTTTGTAAAACTTACTTATGGCAAAGGCAATAAACCTACCACTGCAGCTCAAGAGGAAGGAAAAGATCAAGAAAACCACCAATTGTTACTGGTTATCTTGCTACCTACAATTGTTGTAGTCACTCTTCTACTCGGGACTCTAATGTGGTATTTCCGAAGGAGATTGTTCAAATGGAAAGGTAACTTGCTATGATTTTGGGAGTTCACAATTAGTTGTCATCAAATGATTTGTCAAGATGACTACAACAGGATTGACATTGTTCATCTTTTACAGTTCTGCTAACGAGGATAATGGGTATACGGCCACAGACAAAATCGCAATATCCAAACCTGCAAGCATTTAGTTTCATTGACATCAAAGCGGCCACAAGAAACTTTTCGCATGAGAATAAGCTTGGAGAGGGTGGTTATGGACCTGTATATAAGGTACTATTGAGTTGTTCGTCTATGTGTTACTAATTTACTGTGTGCTGTCCTATCTGAGGAATTTGTAATTGACGAACAGAAATAAAGAAGGAAAGAGAAAATTGCCATCATCGTTGTTGTATTTCAGGGTTTTCAAAGTCTGCTTACAAATGAGGGAAAAAGGGTCTTTATGCATCTACAGCTGTAACCAATCACCTAACTATGGTTCCCACTAACCGACTTACAAATACACGTGGTTTATAGTTAGCACTAACAGACTTATAACCACACATGGTTAATGCTAATGACCCTGGTTAACACACCCCTGCAAACTCATGGGGAGTGTAACAACCATGAGTTTGTCCCTTAAAAACAGAAATCTTGCGACAGGCAAAGTTTTGGTGAATATATCAGCAAGTTGATGAATAGTGCCTACATGATGAACAGAGATTTGCTTACATAAAACCTTCTCTCTTATGAAATGATAATCCACCTCAACATGCTTTGTTCGAGCATGGAACACAGGATTAGATACAAGAGATATTGCTGAAAGATTATCACACCAAATGTCATGAGGAGTTGTAGGAGAAAGACCCAAGTCAACAAGCAGTTGATGAACCCAGCACACATCAGCTGCAGTATGTGCAAGTGCTCTATACTCAGCTTCTGTAGAGGAGCGTGCGACAGTATGCTGTTTTTTTGCACACCAAGAAATAAGATTTGGTCCAAGGAACAAGCAGTAACCAGTGGTGGATCTTCTATCTGCATGATCACCTGCCCAGTCTGAATCAGAGAAGGCAGATAACTTGAGTGAGCCAGGAACAAAATGCAGATCTTGATGAAGGGTTCCTTTAACATATCTAAGAAGCCTTTTGACTGCCATGTAATGAGACTGATGGGGATTATGCATGTGTTGACAGGCTACGTTCACAGCAAAGGAGATTTCTGGGTGAGTAAGTGTAAGATACTGCAAAGAACCCACAACAGAACGGAACCACATATGATCAGGAAAAGGAAGATCAGGCTCTAGAATTGCTGGTTTGGCAGAAGAAGGAGATGTGCTAGCTGTGCAGTCCAGCATACCAGCTTTATTCAACAAGTCAGTGGCATACTTGGTTTGGGTAAGAAAAACCTCATCCCCATGATAGTGAACTTCAAGGCCCAGAAAGTAATGAAGAATGCCCAGATCTTTCAACAAAAACTTGGTGCTCAGTAAAGAAATAAGCTCAGAAATATAAGTATCATTGCTTCCTGTGATCACAATATCATCGACATATACGAGCACTAGAGTCATATCTTTGTCAGTCTTCAAAATAAACAAGGATGGATCTGCTGAGCTAGGAATGAAACCGAGATGCAACAAACAACCAGAAAACATAGCAAACCATGCTCTAGGTGCCTGTTTAAGGCCATACAAAGCCTTTTGTAATTTGCAAACAAAATGAGGATGAGTGATGTCTCTATACCCTTGAGGTTGCCTCATAAACACTTCTTCTTCAATAACCCCATGGAGAAATGCATTGGATACGTCCAATTGCCTTAGCTTCCAATGATGATGGATAGCTAGACTGAGAACCACTCTAATAGCGGGTTGCTTGATGACAGGACTAAAGGTTTCAGAATAATCAATACCTTCTGATTGCTGGTTCCCATTGGCCACTAGCCGGGCCTTGTACCTTGCCACACTTCCATCAGAATTGTGTTTGATCTTGTAGATCCATTGACACCCAATAACATGACCATGGGAAGGAGGAGGGACAAGTGTCCAAGTCCCCTGTTTGACTAATGCACTAAATTCCTCATCCATGGCCTTTTGCCAAACAGAATGTTTGACTGCCTCAGAAAAATGAGTAGGTTCTATAGTAGGTAATGGTAAAGGAGATGTAACTGCAGAGAGAGAAAAAGATCTTTTTGGTTTGGTAATACCATGTTTAGAACGTGTGATCATAGGATACATTGAAACTGTAGATGAAGATGGAGGAAGAACAGAAGAAGAAGGTGAAGTGATAGGAGGAAAAGAAGAACCAGAAACTGAAGAACCTGTAATAGTAGGAGCATTGACAGGTGAAGAAGAAATGAGTGGTGACAAATGTGAATTAGTGACTAAAGGAAATGAAGAAGGAGAAACAGAAGAATCTGAAACAGTAGTAGTAGGGACAGAGGAAGGAGAAGTAACAGAAGACAAATGTGGAACAGAAACAGACACTATCAAGTCACTAAAATCTGTTAGAGGTATATGAAAAGGAGATGAATAATGAGAAGAAGCTACAGGAGCCGAGGACAAAGTAGGAAAAGGGAATTCATGCTCAAAGAACCTCACATGTCTAGAGACATAGACTTTTGCACTAACAGGATCATAACACCTAAAACCCTTAGAAGTATCACAATAACCCAGAAAAATACATGGTGTTGATCTTGGTTCAAGTTTGTTTGAGGTGTAGGGTTTCAACCAAGGATAGCAACAACAACCAAAAACTTTTAAACTCAGGTAATCAGGTGTGGAATTAAACAACAGTGTATAAGGAATTTGGAAATTCAGAGAAGAATGAGGAAGCCTATTTGCTAGAAACACTGCCGTTGTAAGGGCTTCAAGCCAAAAATAGGTTGGAAGATGAGCTTGAAGAAGAAGAGCTAAGGTAGTTTCAATCAAATGTCTATGTTTACGTTCTACTAAACCATTTTGTTCAGGAGTATGTGGGCAGGATGTTTGATGAATGACCCCAGATGTAAGAAACAAATGTAAGAGAAAATTGTTAATAAACTCCCCCCCATTATCACTTCTAACAACTTGAATGGAAGTATGAAATTGAGTTAACACATAAGCTTTGAAATTGGCAATAGTATGCTTAACTTCTGACTTATAGTGTAAGGGAAAAAGCCAACAAAATCTTGAAAAATCATCAATCACAAGAAGATAATATCGAAAAACCTTTATTAGAAGGGATTGGAGAAGGCCCCCATACATCCATGTGAACTAACTGAAAAGGGGCAGTAGTTGTGGTTTGAGAATTTGAAAATGGAAGCTTATGACTTTTAGCTTGATTACATTCAGAACAATGAATACAAGAGGTCTTAGAAACAGGTAGATTACATTGTTTGATCAGAGAATGAAAAAGACTGTCACTAGGATGACCTAATCTCTTATGCCATATCATAGAAGTGTCATGCCCTGTGACCAAAGCAGTGGAAGGAGCAGCATATAGGTCTTCTTTTCTAGAGAAGTTCAGGATAGGATAAAGTCCCTGAGTGCATGGACCTTTGTAGAGAATTTGCTGGGTTGTCTTGTCCTGAATGACAAGCCCAGATGAGTCAAAAATGAGAGTACAATGATTGTCTTTAGAGAAGTGATAAACAGAAATAAGATTGTGTGTAAGATTAGGTGAATGCATGACATTGGAAAGCTGAAAAGTTGCAAGAGGAGTAGATAAAAGACCTTTACCTGTATGTGTGACTGGAAGTGTGTGACCATTACCAACGAGAACCCCATTGTTCAGAGGAGAAGGTTGTGGATGTTCAATGTTTTGGAGAGTATTTGTAATGTGGTTAGTCGCCCCACTATCAAAGTACCATGGTGGAGAATAGTTGGGGTTAGCAGTAGAAGAGACAAAACCACCTCCATGAAATCCACCAGACTGACCATTAAAACCACCATTCTGAGCATTTCCAAACTGAGCACTACTCCCAAACTGAGCACCTCAAAGAAATCCACCAGACTGACCATTAAAACCACCATTCTGAGCATTTCCAAACTGAGCACTACTCCCAAACTGACCCCCATAAGAATTTATGTCAGGATGCACCAATGGTGTTCCAGTAAAGTGAATCTGTGGTTGTGCTCTTCCAGGCTGTACTCCAAACTGTGGAGGTCCATTAAATTGAGAAAAAGGCTGGGATGGATAGGAATGTGCAGGTCTCCATGGTGAAAAATTTCCTGACTGTTGATTATATTGTGGAGAGTTGTAGGAAAAATTCCCAGACTGCTGATTATATTGAGAAGAGGAAGGGGCTTTAGCTCTGTAATAACAGTAATTAGTAGTATGATTATTTCTCCCACACACATCACATGGAAAAGGAAACAATCTTGAAGATCTGCCACCCCTTCCTCTGCCAAAACTTCTGTTGGAAAGATTAGAGAACTGATTAGGAGGCAAATACTGTTGTTGAGGTAGCATCACTTGACCTTGTGTAGTACCATGAACAAACTGAGTTTGAGGACCCAATTGGTGTTGAGAGATCATTCCTCGATGAGAATTGGAGACAAATTGCGGCTGTGATGTCTGTGGTACACTAGAAGGTAATGTATTGGATGCAACTGCATTTTGAGAATTCAAGGACAAACTACCAAGACCTGTCTGAGCAGCAACTAAAACTGTAGAAGAGTTTGTGTCCACATTGTCCTTTGACATTTCAATATCCTCACCACCAAGAATACTTACTAATTCATCAAATGTAAAGGTCTCTATTCCTCTGGTTCGAACTGTCGTTTTAAAACCCTTAAAAACCTCACTAGGTAGTCCACGAAGTGTGTGAAAAATAAGATCATCATCCTTTAAAGGATTTCCTGCAGCTGCCAATTTTTGAGCGTAATCCTTTATGGTATCAATGTACTCATCCATGGTTGAAGTCTTTGTAAGATTATACAACTTTCCTCTTAACTCGTGTACATGAGTTTTGGACAAAGAATTGTATCTATTAGCCAAAGATTCCCAAACTTGGCTTGCATGGTCAAACCCTAGCACATAAGGCAAAGTAGATTGAGAAAGAGATGCTGTCAAACAAGATAAGATCTGTCGATCTATCAGTTTCCACAAGGCAAACTCTGGATTTGACACTAAATTCCCTTCGGCATTTCGTATCTGACTTGGTGGACACATACTACTACCGCCAATATATCCTAAGAATCCATTAGCATTGAGTACATTCTCAATTTGTGTTTTCCACAACAGGTAATTGCTACAATCTAATTTGACATTGACAAGAGAATGAAAATTTGAAACTAGAAAGGCTAGGGTTGGTGGAATCGAAATAGATACCGTTGTCATGTTGAAGAGAAAATCTGAAATTTTACGTACAAAAACCTCTGCAAAATTCTTCGACGAAGAACAGAAACTTCAATGGAAGAGCTGTGAATTCAGACTCCAGAATCTTCGACTTTCGCCTACAGGCTCTGATACCATGAGGAATTTGTAATTGACGAACATAAATAAAGAAGGAAAGAGAAAATTGCCATCATCGTTGTTGTATTTCAGGGTTTTCAAAGTCTGCTTACAAATGAGGGAAAAAAGGGTCTTTATGCATCTACAGCTGTAACCAATCACCTAACTATGGTTCCCACTAACCGACTTACAAATACACGTGGTTTATAGTTAGCACTAACAGACTTATAACCACACATGGTTAATGCTAATGACCCTGGTTAACACTATCCTGCTATCCACACATTCAATCTTCCACTACGGAAAATAATTGATATGTACACATCTCTGTAAATTTTTTAGTAGTTCACGGGCAGAATAATTTGGTAGTCCAAATGAAGCTAAGTGGTTAAACAAAGAATAACATCCAAGAAAAACCAAGGAACGGTGTGATTTTATTTGAAGCTAAATATGTTTTGGGTCATTTAGTTGCCAAAGGAAAATTATGTCTCGCATTTCAGGTTTATATGGAGATCTTGAAGCCATAAGTAGGAACAATAATATCACACATTCCTTCCACTAACCCTTTCAGCTGTGTTCCTTCAGTTGACTTGCTCTCGACTATCCCTCACCTTCGAACCAATGTTACACTTAGTACTAGGGCTGTCTATAGTTTGGATTGGTGCGGATTGATATAAATCCAAGGACCGAACTACGAGTCACTTTTCCAAGGAAATTATAAGTTACAGTTAGCACCCTTAGGTTTTTTTCATACTACATTCAGCCATTTAGGGTAAATAATTAAGAATAATATGTTAAGTTATAATTCTGAACCCAATATTATATATATGTTTATTTTTTATTTATAAAAATCTCACGGTCAGGTTCGGTTTATCCATGGATGTTTTATGAAAATCCATAAACCGAACCACGAGTAACGGTTTAAATTTTTCAATCCGTGTCCGGACCATTAATCCACGGACTGGATCCAAAACCTATGGTCCAGTTCGGTTCGGTCCGTATTTGCGGTTCACGAGTGTTTTTTGACAGCCCTACTTACTACCACAAATTTCCTATAAGAAAATTGAGAATGCGGTCTTTTAGTGATGGGTGGTCTTGGGCCTCTCCCACTCCAAAAGCTAGCTTAAGGAGTGAGGCTTTCCCTCACACTTATAAACTGACCACCACCCTTTTCCATAGGCGATGTGGGATAACCCAACAATCTCCACCTCACACATATATAGGGCCTGAGTTGGATGTCCGTCAACCCGTTTCTCCCGTGGACTATTGGGTGGAGACTATTGTAAACCTAGGCTCTGATACCAGTGATGGGTGGTCTTGGGCCTCTCCCACTCCAAAAGCTAGCTCAAGGAGTGAGGCTTTCCCTCACACTTATAAACTGACCACCAACGCCTTCCACAGCCGATATGGGTAACCTAACAATTGTGATGGGTGGTTTTGGGCCTCTCCCACTCCAAAAGCTAGCTCAAGGAGTGAGGCTTTCCCTCACACTTATAAACTGAGCACCAGCACCTTCCATAGCCGATGTGGGATAACCCAGCAATCTCCCCCTCACACATCGGGCCTAAGTTGGATGTCCATCAACCTTTTTCTCCAATGGTATATTGGGCGGAGACTGTTGTAAACCTAGGCTCTGATACCAGTGATGGGTGGTCTTGGGCCTCTCCCACTCCAAAAGCTAGCTCAAGGAGTGAGGCTTTCCCTCACACTTATAAACTGACCACCAACGCCTTCCACAGCCGATATGGGTAACCTAACAATTGTGATGGGTGGTTTTGGGCCTCTCCCACTCCAAAAGCTAGCTCAAGGAGTGAGGCTTTCCCTCACACTTATAAACTGAGCACCAGCACCTTCCATAGCCGATGTGGGATAACCCAGCAATCTCCCCCTCACACATCGGGCCTAAGTTGGATGTCCATCAACCTTTTTCTCCAATGGTATATTGGGCGGAGACTGTTGTAAACCTAGGCTCTGATACCAGTGATGGGTGGTCTTGGGCCTCTCCCACTCCAAAAGCTAGCTCAAGGAGTGAGGCTTTCCCTCACAATTATAAACTGACCACCAACCCCTTCCACAGCCGATGTGCGATAACCCAACATTTAGTTGATTCTGTTCACATCCCTTGTTTTCAGCAATTTGTCCAGTTTGATGCTAAGGGTACTCCAAGTGTATACAATTAGGATACGAAAGGATGTATACGTTACACCAAGTGTTTCCCACCGTTGTCTTCTAGTTCCTTGATCTATATGCCTTATCCTTGCTCTTCTTTGACTTGCAATTTCTAAACTGTGTAAATTTCTCTAAAAGTTAAGTTGTTTCATTTTCCTATCTTACACCCCTTCTTTGAATAGTATTGATCTAGAAGACCGAAACTTAATTCTCAAAATTCTTACGTTGATGTCAATGTCAATCATTAACTTGTGCTTTTCCACTGAGAATTTTTACAAGGTGAGTGTTGAATGTTGATTATGCATGTGTATTGAGAATTTTTACTAGGTGAGTGTTGAATGTTGATTATGCATGTGTATTCAACAGGTAATAATTTAAGAGCATGGAGTATTTAAGAGCATGAAGTATGAATGTCTAGGTGGGACAAGTTCATTTTGGTAGAATTTGCAGTAATCATCTCTCCTGAAGGCAACATAAACGTAGCTTGTCTTCCGAATTTTTGATACTAACTAGGTGAGATTTTGTAGGGTAAATTACGGGACGGACAGGAAGTTGCAGTGAAGAGACTTTCAGAATTTTCTAAACAAGGACAAGAGGAGTTCATAAACGAGGTTACACTCACTGCAAAACTTCAACATGTCAACCTAGTGAGACTTTTGGGATTTTGTACTGAAAGGGAAGAAAAGTTGCTGATCTATGAGTACATGCCTAACAAAAGCTTGGATTTCTACCTCTACGGTATGCAATCTCTAACACTTCCCCAAGTCATAGGAGTAGTGTTTAAAATGAAAGAACAAATGCTCAAATATACAATACCAGATTTCCAAATAAAGGGCAAACATTCAAAACAACAGCCACGATAGAAACTATGGGATTGCAATATCGCAAAGAAGATGAGCCAACAACAACAACAATAACAGAACTCATCTAGTCCCTAATCATTGGGGGTATGGACAGGGGATGATTGGAGATAGACCTAACCTTTGGCAATATGCACAAAGTGGCTGCCCTCAGAGTACCACTGAAACAGTGGCCCCCTAAACCTCCAAGAACCGAGGAGCTACAGGGACTTTTTGTTGTAGAACCATACCCTCAAATCAAAGTCGAAAGGCATCAAGGAGGGCAGGCCTAAAGACCCAAATTAATTTTTGTGCTCATTACCATGCTTCCTTCATTCATGGTCCAAAGCATCTCACTAATGAACACATTGCAAAGAATATGAGCCAACTTGAAGAATTGTGAAACAATAGGTGGCTAATTTAATACCTTCTTTTTTGGCCTCGGCATGGTTTTTGTTATGAGAGAGAGAGAGAAGTGTATAGGGTGTTAATTAACCCTAACACATGAAACCTTTATTTATATTATGAGAAGACTAGATACATTACTTAGCTAGTCGATGTGGGACGAATACCAATAACTACTAATAAGCTATTCTAACACTCCCCCTCAAGCTGGAGAATAAATATCACAAAATCCCAGCTTGTTACATAAAAATTCTAAACGCGGTTTAAATAACGGTTTGGTAAAGATGTCAGCCAATTGTGCTCCTGTAGAAACAAATGGAGTAGATAACACACCGCCATCTATCTTCTCACGAACAATGTGACAATCAACTTCAATATGTTTCGTTCTCTCATGGAATACCGGATTTGAAGCAATATGTATTGCCGCTTGATTATCACAATACATAGGAATAGGTAACTCCACATCAAAACCTAACTCCGTGAGGAAAGCTCTTAACCACACAATCTCACAAGATGTGTGTGCCATAGCCCGATATTCCGCTTCTGCGCTAGATCTTGCGACCACGGTTTGTTTCTTGCTTTTCCATGTGACCAAATTGCCACCAACAAAAGTACAATACCCCGTAGTGGACCGTCTATCAGATGGTGATCCCGCCCAATCAGCGTCGGTAAAGGCTTCAACACGCAACTGACCATTAGACCGATAAAACAGACCACGTCCAGGATGAGCCTTAAGATATTTCACAATACGAAGACAAGCTTCCCAGTGTGGAAGACGAGGAGCTGACATAAACTGACTCACCACACTGACAGCGAAATAGATATCAGGACGTGTGTTGGTAAGGTAATTCAACTTACCAACTAAGCGACGATACCGGTCTGGATGAGGAAATATCTCCCCCTGATCAACACAAAGTTTCACATTAGGATCCATTGGGGTCTCCACAGGTTTTGCTCCCAATAAACCCGTCTCCTCAAGAATATCCAATGTATACTTCCGTTGGGACAGACTAATTCCATCATTGGATCTTGCTACCTCAATACCCAGAAAATACCGGAGCTTACCCAAATCTTTAGTATGAAACTGACGTTGTAAGAACTGCTTCAACTCACCAATACCTTTATGATCATCTCCAGTAATAATGATATCATCTACATACAAAATCAACACTATTTTCCCACGTTCTGACTGAAGAGAGAAGACAGAGTGATCAGAATGGGACCGACGCATACCAAACTGAAGCACGGCATCACTAAACCGACCAAACCAAGCTCGAGGAGACTGCTTCAGACCATATAAAGTTTTGCGACGACGATAAACCGGAGAACGCTCCCCCTGAGCAAAAAAGCCAGGAGGTTGCTCCATATAGACCTCCTCGAGCAGATCACCATGTAAGAAGGCATTCTTCACATCCAATTGAAATAAGGGCCAACCTCGATTAGCAGCAAGAGAAATAAGAATCCGGACTGAGTTTATCTTGGCAACGGGGGAAAAGGTCTCCGCATAATCAACCCCATATGTTTGTGTATAGCCTTTGGCCACGAGGCGGGCCTTATACCGCTCAATAGTGCCATCCGGATGATACTTGACAGTGAATACCCAACGACAGCCAACAGTAGTTTTACCAGCAGGAAGAGAAACCAACTCCCAAGTACCATTATGATGAAGAGCAGACATCTCTTCCTCCATGGCTTTCCGCCACTCAGACACAGACAAAGCCTCCTGAACAGTGTTAGGAACAAAGATGGAAGAAACCGAAATAGTAAAAGCACGAAGGGATGGTGACAGATGGTCATAAGAAACAAATTTAGCAATAGGATGTAGACTGCATGACCGAATACCTTTACGGAGGACAATAGGAAGATCAAGATTATCTGGATCCCGCAACGGAGGGGAAGACGGAGCGGTGGGCGAAGGTGGGGCTGTTGGCTCAGATGGCTGAGATGGTGCTGGCTGAGATGGCATTGGTGGTTCAGGCTGAGATGGCACTGATGAAATTTTAGGACGACGAGCATACACCTGTAAAGGTTTTGTCGGAGAACTAGTACCGGACGGGACAGCTACAAGAAACACAGACTCAGATACAAGCCGATCATTGGTAGTGACAGGCGCTGAATAAAATGGGAGGAACTCATTAAATGTGACATCAGCACATACAAAATGACGACGTAAAGATGGAGAATAACACTTATACCCTTTCTGAGTCCTAGAGTATCCCAGAAAAATGCACCTAATGGAGCGAGGGTCGAGTTTGCTCCGGTCAGGATCCAAAGCATGAACATAACACGTGCACCCAAAAATTCGAAGGGGTAATGAGTGAAGGGGACGACCGGGAAACAAGACCTTATGGGGTATCTGTCCTCCAAGAACAGTAGAGGGCATACGATTAATCAAATAGCAAGCGGTAAGAACTGCGTCACTCCAATAAGACTTAGGGACTTGCATTTGAAATAACAATGCACGCATTACTTCTGATAAATGTCGAATCTTGCGTTCGGCAACTCCATTTTGTTGTGGAGTCCGAGCGCACGATGACTGATGAATAATACCATGATCATCAAAAAACTGAGATAGTGTACTATGAAAATATTCGCGTGCATTGTCAGAACGAAACATACGAATGCAAGTATTAAACTGAGTCTTGATTTCCATATAAAATGATTTAAAAATAGTCTTCAACTCAGATCTCTCTTTCATAAGATAAAGGTATGTAATACGAGAGAAATCATCAACAAAAATAACATAATACTGAAAATCAAAAGCATTGGGCTCATGAATAGGCCCCCAAATATCTGAATGCACTAACTGAAAAGGACTTGACACACGACTCTTTACTCTAGGATAAAAAGGCACTCGACAATGCTTACTAAACTCACAGACTTCACATGACAACTCTTTAAGAGAACCACATGAAAGCACTAGACGCTTTAAATTCTGAAGAGATGGATGTCCAAGCCGACAATGTTGCTGATAGGGTGACTCTGTGGACTGAAGAGCAATGGACTGGGCAGGACTATTGGTCAGGTAATACAGACCACCACGTTCAACACCGCTACCAATATTCCTCCCTGTCTTGAGATCCTGAAACACACAACCATGAGAAGAAAAAGTGATGGAACAATTTAAGGACTTTGTAAGTTGACTAACAGACATAAGATTAAAAGGTAAACGAGGGACATGCAACACGGAATTCAAAGTAAGAGATGATGAAACGGGGAAAGAACCCGACCCAATAACCTCAGTAGTAGAACCATCTGCTAAGGTGACATGAGATTTTTTATCAATGGATTGACAATGAGATAAGATAGTAGCAGTACTAGTCATATGATTAGTAGCACCAGAATCAATAACCCAAGGAGAAGAAGATGAGGCAATACAAGCAAAAGAGGAACCTGTTTGAGCAAACATAGCCATGGAAGAAGAAGCTGCAGCAGCCAAAGACTGAATCGACATAAGACGCTGGTACTCCTCTGCTGAGATAGTCACACTACTGTCGGCAGAAGAATGAGTAAATTGTCCAGTATCCTCAGAATGAGCAACCTGATGGGCCTGGGGAAAACCATGAAGATCATAACAATAATCCACCGTGTGATTTGTACCCTTACAATGAGTACAAAATCGGGTACCACGGCCACGACCGGAACCACTGCGACCAGAACTACCTCCCCCTGATGTGCGACCATTACCACTACGACTAGAACCACGACCACTAAACCCAGAATCACCACAACCACCAGAACTATTACCTGAATCATAACTGCCAGAATTTCGACTACCAGAACCACGACCACAACTGCCAAACCCAGAATCACGGCCGCGACCACGGCCACTACTCGACCCAGAACCACCAGAAATAGCTAAAGCAGAACGATCAGACGGTGGCTGAGAACCAACATCAGAGATAGAAGCCTGGCGAAGACGACCGAATACCTCATCAAGAGAAGGCAACTCCCGCTCTCCCAGTATCTGAGACCGAACTGGATCATAAAAAGACGGTAAGCCATATAGAAATCGAGTAACCTCCAAACGCTCACGCTGACGTTGCATAACCTGAGAATCAGTCGAGATAGGCTCATAAACTCGGAGTTCTTCACAAGTTCCACGAAATTGGGAATAGTAGTCCTCCAAAGATCCAGTACCTATGGTCAAAGAAAAGAACCGGTGATGGAGATCATATGTTCGACGAAGATTATTAACACCAGAATACATCATAGCAACCCGATCCCACACTTGCTTAGCGGTATCAAGATAAAACAAAGGACCACTAATCTGAGGCTCTATAACATTCCACAAATCAACACGAATATGACAATCCTCAACTTCCCAATCATTATACTCCGTAGCCGTTTTAGTGGGAGGATTATCTGTCAAATAACGAAGCTTCCGTTCACCTGTATAATAAACTTTGACAGCACGAGACCAAATGGCATAATTGTTGCCATTCAAAATAATGGAGGTAATGAAATCTTTTTCACGACGCCGAGAGGAGGTAGAAGTACTACCAATAACAGTAGAACTAGAATTGGAACCAGAACTAGCAGACTTTTCTTCAGACATTATACCAAATCCAATGGCACAAATAACCAGCAACAAACAAATCTAACTAACTACTGCCTCAAATAAACTAACCAATCAACACCAAATCAATAACAAGCAACGAACCAACCAATTGGTCAACAAACTACTTCAAAATAGCTCGGGACAACATAATACCAACATAAAGCAGCAACCATGAGTCTATCGGCCAATACAGAACCAGCAAGCAGTAGGCCATGATGACGTACAGAACAGGCCAGAATCAATCATGGAAAGATCAGAGTGAGCCTGAGCAGCAACAGAAGGCTCAATGTGATCGAATAGAGTACGAAAGACCAAATTGTGACTGAAGGAACAAACCAGATTGCAGCGGACGACTACACGACCAGATTGGATACGATCAAACCACCAAACCGCGACCAAATCAACTAGAGTAAGGTTCGAAATCAGATTGTAGGGCTGAGAATCGACTGAACAGGTTTGAAATTGACTAGATTAGGTGCGATTTTGGATTTCAAGTGATGACGAGTTCGAATCAGAGGATTTCGAGGGCGATTTCATGGCTTTTGGGTTTGATTTCGAGTGTTGGGTTTCGTTTTGGGTTTTGAGGGATTCTCTTCACGTTTTCTAGGGTTATTATGATTCAAACAGGGCTTTTAGAGATCGTACAAGGTTGATTAGGGGTCGATTGAGGTTTGGTTTGGATTTGATCAAGGATTTTTTGATTGATTGTGGGTTTTTGAGTTCGATTAGGGCATATTTGGGTGGACGACTGAACAGGGTATTATGGTTTAGGGTTACGGCAGTGGCTAGAGTTGCAGCTGTGGTGGTTTAGGGTTTCGTCTGTGGTAGGTTAGGGTTTCGGCTGTGATAATTTTAGGGTTTAGACGTTTACAGTAGAGATTGGTGGTGGCTATGGTGGTAGATCGAGGTTATGCTCTGATACCATGTTATGAGAGAGAGAGAAGTGTATAGGGTGTTAATTAACCCTAACACATGAAACCTTTATTTATATTATGAGAAGACTAGATACATTACTTAGCTAGCCGATGTGGGACGAATACCAATAACTACTAATAAGCTATTCTAACAGTTTTCTTTCCCGCTTTAGTTCCCTGAAGGACATAGCCGGAACTAATCCCTATGCTATGTGCCATGGATTAAATATTCCCTCATAATCCCACCCTAACCATACATGGTACAACTTATCCTTTGCGGTTTGTTATCCCAACTACAAGTTACATAGCTAAATATGACGTGCCTGTTGCTAAAAGAATTTCACTTACAAGTATGCTATTATGCACATCAAGCTAGAAAGAAAGCGTGATCATTTATACATTATAGCCTAACCTGCTCGTCCAAGCTCCTACCTGATTTATTCAGTGGTGACTACTTCATTTCTATGACTTAGATCCAGTTAGACGGGCAGTGTTGGATTGGGAGAAACGAGTTTCTATAATCGAAGGCATGACTCAAGGGCTTCTGTATCTACAAGAATATTCAAGACTCACAATAATTCACAGAGATTTGAAGGCTAGCAACATCTTACTAGACAACGACATGACACCAAAAATTGCAGATTTTGGTCTAGCTAGAATTTTTCGGAAAGATGAACATGAAGCAAACACCGACCGGATAGTTGGAACATAGTAAGTATATCGATTCTCAAATATTTTAGATATGTATGTATGATAGTAAACGAAAATGACTATGTTGTTGACTCCTGGATTGCAGCGGTTATGTTCCTCCAGAGTATGTAGAACGAGGGATATACTCCAAGAAATATGATGTGTATAGCTTTGGAGTTCTACTCTTACAAATCATAAGTGGAAAGAAGAATACACGTCTATATGGTCCGGAGAACGATCTTCACCTCCTAGAATACGTAAGTGATCACTTAATCGATGAATCCTATCACGATTGGGATACAAACTTTCTCAAGTCAACACTTCAGAGGTTATATCATAAATTTCTATTTGCAGGCGTACGAAATGTGGAAAGAAGGCAAAAGCATGGAGTTCATGGATCCGCTAATGGATGATACGAATTCGGCCTGTAAACTCGTGAGATGCATGGAAGTCGCACTTTTGTGCGTTCAAGAAAAATGGGAAGATAGGCCATCGATGTTGGAAGTGTACTCAATGCTCAAAAATGAAATTGATCAAGATGTGCCGACTCCTAAAATGCATGCTTTTTCAACAAGAAAAGATATGGATGAAGAAAATAATCTGAATCCAAGTGAAGAAATTTGTTCGGTTAATTATGCAACTATGTCCCTTGACATGCCCAGATGACATCTATCTTTAATTAGCTCTTTCATTATGCAGAATGTTATTCGTCCTAGTGATTACACATGTTCTCTTATTTTTTCTTGTATCCATGTAGTGTTATCCAGTAATATGGATTCAGTGGCAACTTCACTCCACGAACTATGGCGTTGGCTGAACCAGCTGAACTAGTACTGAAACAAAAACAATGTCCCTATTGTGTATGGAATAAGCGATTATCTTTTCCTATAGAATTCAATGTAGTTGTCAAACCAGAAATTGGCTTGTATTGACAACTACGATCTTCTATACTGCAACTCGTTTTCCAAAATTCGCTTCTTTGTTTTGTGCCTCTTGTTTGCTTGATGTGTCTTCATACTGGGCTCTACTAGTTCTTGTTTGAAGGGACCAGGGTTGATGGGCTAACTAATTCGAGACCAATTCTTCCATTCACAGCGGAGGCAGTGGCGGATTTACCAAGATCTCTTGCCCCACTGAATTTTGCATAATGCCAATAAAACCCTCGAGTACCTCCTTAAGGACCTTAACAATCAACATTGGTGCCCCATGTCGTGTAGAATTATCAACAAACTCTTTCCTACTCTTTTCTTTTCTTTTTTTGTGCCAAAACAATAAAATTTTCATTGATAAACGATAGAAGAAACAAAAAATAACACTAAGGGCCAATATAATGAGAGAGGATCACACAACCACAACAGAGGATAAGAATGCCAAACCAGTAAGAATGCTACCCAAACCCTCACTTTCTTAGGTCATGTGCAACGCCCTTGCCTTTACGTCAAATAAGTTGGAACGAGACCGAACTTGAACCATTACAATCAAGGATGCTGAATAGAAACTCCATCACCGGTGTTCGGATGAGGAACAAAAGAGGCGAGAGCATGCTTAGCAAGAAAGTGTGCCCACTGAACATGCTGGCGCGCAACCTTCGAAATTTTACAGAAAGATGGCTTCGAGACTTTAGTTGCCAGGTTGTGCAACAAAAAAATGTCATGATGATGACACTCAAACTCAGCCCTCCCTGCTATCTTCTTTATAGCATTAAAACAATCAGAAAACTCATAAACCACATTATAATTGTGAATTTAAGCCCATCTAATAGCTTCATAACATGCTAGAATTTCAGTTTGAATAGGCGTTGATCGAGGGTTTGGAAAGATGACAGCTTTCCAAACTACTTGGAGTCTTGGACCACAAGAAGATTTCAAAAGGACTTTTCAAATTAGACATGAACTCTTTGAAAAAGAATGGCATATCAACCAGTGTATAACGTTGATGATCACCCCAAAAAAACCAACTGTAAACAATGACGTTAAAGAAAATTTGACTGGGGGTTTGATGAGCATTAAATTTCTCAATGATGCATTTGAATAGTATTACGATCTTTTTATTCAGTTATTTTAAACTGTTGAATTCTGAATGCATGAAAAGATGATACTAGAAATTGTTTTGGTCGTTGGGCTCACTTGGTGCAAAGAAGTCCTAGAAGGATGAAAGGTAATTTGCTGAGTGTTATTTTTTTACATCTGTCGCCTGCAATTTGCTGAGTGTTTTTATTTCTTTGCACTGAAGGAATGTGGATTATTTGACTCTAATTCTGGTGAAAACTCCTTCAGCTTGTGTTCTCAAGGATTCACAAGTCCATAAGCCAACCAACGATTCTATTGGAACCATTGATTGGTTTATCTATTTCTAATATATAAAGGGAGAATACTAGTGTCTCCCTTTTTTGAAGTCGTTTTTACAAAAAGTGATTTCTCTTATTACCCACAAAGAAAAACAAATTCTACTGTTTTCTTTACCAAGCCCAGAAATAACTGCCAGAATAAAAGTGTAAAACCGTCTCATTCTGCGTCTCCAACTACCATAATGATTACCACGCCCCCCTCAAATTTCATGTTTACCCATTACCAATGGCACTCTTAATTTCCTCTCTTTTTGTGAATTAATTAATGGCATAAACTGTGGATGTGATGCCAAACAAACAGAAGTATCACTTGCAATAATTAAGAAGACAAAATATATCAGTGCTTCAATGGAAAAAAAAAAGGGCAGTTTACAACCCACCGGAAGAGAAAAAATGAGTCTTCTACCGGGTAATATTCTCTTCTTTTTTCGGTTTAACTACTTTTCTTTCTTTCTTTTTATTTGATAAGTTTTCTATACAGGATTTCTGTTTTGTTTCAACTTCACACGTAATTTTATTCCACTATCATTGCCTTTCATTTATTATTTTATTTTTTGAACAGCAAAAAAGAATTTATTAGTCAGTGCAAAGGACACAAAGATTAAAAGGAACAAGAGCACGGAAAAAATGCCACTCCAGCCCCAAAATCTGAAACAAATGGCATCAAGCCATCCGGAACCCAAACGGCATTGTTCGGAAGAGGCCAACCAAAAACCAAAAGCAGCACTACCCAAACTGAAATGAGTACAACCACCAAAATCCTTGATAAAAAAAGCCCTCAAAGCTCAACACCTATATAAAAATCCGCAACCCAAAACTCCCCAACCCCCAAACCAAAATGCACAAATTCTGCCCAAAAAAAAACTACCAGAGGAAATAAAAGGAAAAACGCCGGGATACTTCAAAAGTTGAAACCTAACAACCAACCGAAAAAACCAACACCACCTTAGGATCTCCTCTAAAGCATTAGCAGACAACTTTTAAACGATTTCTAAAAGGAGGAGCCCAATTAATATAGGTTCCTTCCCTCATTGAACATATCTCTATGTTTGGGTGGGACCAGGGGTGGGTGATATGCACCCCTCGGTCATCCGATCATGTTTTGGATGGTCCGGGTGCATTAGGTAATTTTGATTTATTTTTACTGGTAAAAAATCAAAATACATCTAGACCGTCCAAAACATGATCGAATGCCTGAGAGGTGCATAGCACTAGGGTGCACAACACCCGCCCCGTTTCTGTTTGGGTGGGGTGAGGCGGCTGTAGGTGTGCTAGAGTTTCATTTGTGTAGGGTTGGGCCTCACCGTTTTGAACTTCATTGCATATTTGGTTCAGATTTTTACCTCTAGGTACATAAAATTACTCTTTAATTCCCATTAAGGTAACACTCAATTTGACCTCTAGGTGCAACTCATTAATAAGAGTACCTTTCTACCCTTCAAACACAAATTTACTCTTTACTCTACCTCCCACTCTCCACCTTCATCCACCATTCATTTCCGGCCGGCAACTACTTCCAGCCGGGTGAACTTTTCCGGCAGTCTCCTGCGAATTTTTAAACCTTCCGACCGGTGACTTTTTCCGGCCTGCAAAATTCACTGCGAATTTGTGGTTTTTAAAATTAAAACCCACTTTTTGTATTTTTCCCAAAATAAATGTTTACATCAAACAAAAAAACAAAGAATCTATCCAAAAAATTCACTGCGAATTTGGTATAACCACTGCAAATTTCTTCATTCTTGGGCAAATTGAGTACCTACGAATTTTTAAAAATTCACAGTGTTTACACCTCACAAATCTGGTCAGACCCAGTCAACTCAGTGATTTCAACAAACACACATAAACTTAGTTTGCAAGATTTGGTTCGTTCAAAAATCAACTGAAGAAATCTCTGCAAATTTTCACAATTTTTCAAAGTTTCACTATTTTTTGAAGTTCCACTCATTAATTTTAAAAATAAATTTTACAAAAGAACAACAGAAGTCACAGAAGGTGTTGTAAACAAAATATAGGTAAACCAGTGGAAATCTTGGACGGTAGTCAAATATAAAAAAGAAGTCGAGCGGGGGCGAGAGAAATCGTTGAAGAAGTATACAAATTGTTGGCTATAGAACATTATCAAAAAATACAAATACGAACCAGCATGAATTGCAACGCTCCCATCATAGCCACAGAATTTCGTAAGGTTGAAAAAATTCGCAGTGCGAATTTCTGAAACTCCGCTCAGCTAAGTACTAGATCTGGTTCAAATTAATGGTCTGAAATCACATGTAACGACTTCGCGAGCAAGATCTGGTTAGAAACACCTCAACATCGACTGAAAACCTCTATGAATTTTTAAAGATTCCATGGGTGAAAGACAACTTGGGAGATGCCACTCCGCCCGCCGCCGGCGAAGTCGAGGGAGACGAGTTGTGAGGAAATGGAGATAAGGTCAACTAACAAACCTTTGCGAATGTTCAAAAATTCCATGGGCGAAAGGATGTCGGAGGGGCCAGGACCAAGAAAGATAGCACAAATCGACCCATTGTTTCTAATGGAACGTCGGGGGGCGGGGGGGGGGGGAGAGAGAGAGAGTGAGAGAGAGCGCGCCAAACTTTAAAGCTGGGGTGCATTAAAGTCTAGCTTATTTACCTTTTTGGTCCCCAAAGTAACAGCGAGTGGCCAATTTCGTTCCCGATCTAAACATTTGTCCAATTTCGTCCCCAATGTTTAAAATGCATGTCAATTTGGTCCTCACCCCTAACGCCGTCCCTCTTATCCGTTAAAACGAAGGGCATTAATGGTATTTCACACCAAACCCTAGGAAAATGAATACTAGAAAGTAAAAACATAAAAAAAAAAAATTAAAAAAATGAAGCCCATGGCCTGGGATCCCGTCCAGACCTTACAACAAGATAAACTTTAAAAAAAAAAAAAACACAAGCAAACGAAAAATTGAAGACAACAGATTGTGTTTCTGTTTTCTTCTCTGCCATTGCAAATCAAAGGATTGCATCAACGAGGACAAAAACCCAGATGAAAACCCAACAATTACAACATTGCTTCTCCGGTGCTTCTTCTGACTCGAGCTATTGGACTCAACCCCTAGCAACTGCTCGTTCTGTCCAAAACTTGCCGCAGACGGCGGCGGCGCTTCGGTCACCGGTGTGCTGAAAAAGGGTACCCTTAAACTACATTCCTTCTTTACAACCTTCTCACTGCCTCATCCTTGAATCACCGCCGGAAACCTCCATGAAACCAAAACTCAAACACAGAAAAGACCTAAACAATCACCCTTCACCACAACCCACTGCCAAGCCTCATCTCCACCGGGAGTCACCGCATCCTTCGTCATAATCCTCCAAAAAACCAGATCTTATACGTCACAATCACCTCACAGTAAATCCTTAAAGACACTCCTTCCCGCCCTCGCCGACACCAATCACCAATCGTCGTCGCCTCCAGCCGCCACACGAAAATCGCAGAGAGGGGATTTTTGTAATCCCCAATTTGAAACCCTAGAAATCGGTGGAGAGTTGGATGAGAGAGAAGCAATCAGTGTAGTGAGACTGTGAAAGGGGGTTTTGGGGACGAGATTGGAAGAGTTGATCAAGAGAGTTGGCCGCAGAGGATGAGAAGGAGAGAGGTTCGAATAGCCTGAGAAGAGAGAGAGAAGGGGTGTGCTGAATACCCAAAAAAAATTGAAAATTGAATTGATTTATGGGTTTTTTTGTTGATATTTTTATTTTATTTTGTTGAAGTGTTTTGGGGTGAAATACCACCAATGCCTTCCGTTTTGACGGTCAGACTAACGGTGTTAGGGGTGGGGACCAAATTGACACACATTTTAAACGTCGGGGATGAATTTGGACAAAAATTTAGATTGGGGACGAAATTGGCCACTCGCTATTACTTTGGGGACTAAAAAGGTAAATAAGCCTTAAAGTCTTCTTCTTCTTTTATTTATGTCTTTTTGGGGAAAAGAACACAGGAGAGAGAAGAGAGAGAGAGATAGAGAGATAGATAGATAGAAGAGAGAGAGTCAAAGCTGGGGTTCAATAAAGCAACACCTAGGGGTAGGTGTCGACAGCTTTAAAGCTTTGTTTTTTTTTAACAGCGGGCGCATTAAAGCTGTACTGGAGGGACGCGCATGCTGGGATTTTTTGGGTTGAAAATTACATTGTATCCTTATTGGTGCTTTTCAGTATTAGCTTGTACCTAGCGGTGCATTGGGTTAAGTTTTTAGACCGGCCGCTAAATACCTCTATTTGGTTCGGCTTGTTTCGGCCTAGGTCTTTAAGTGTACTGGGCTTGGCCCTTGAGTGTTTTTGGGCTTGTCCAATCAAGAGTTTTAATTTCTTCAAACCTCTCCTCTCCTCTCATCTTGATATACCCTTTATCAAGATTTCACTAATACAATTTTTTGGTCAATCAAAAAAATAAAAAAGATCTATATCGCTCTTCATCAATTGCTTCCATATGAGCTATCCTGCTAATCACTTCCTCATTTTCACCATCATACCCTATTCCCAATAACGATTTATCAAGTTCTCACATTGCTCGAGCCTCGTTGAGAATTATTCTATTCCTATTATTAATTCCCTCTGATGAGATTGGAAGAGATATAGCCGCTGCAGCCAACCTGAACAAAACATTTTTCTATTTTCATTTTTTTATTTTCTTTCCTCTCCTGATAATATGATTAAATCCCCCCCCATAAGTTCAACAACCGGTCTTACCTTTCTCTTTACTCTCTTCCCTTTAGGCCCCGATTGGATGGAGCTAAAAATGAAGGGGGGTAAGTTATAGAGGGGGATAAGATAAGATGGAGTATTAATTTTGGAGGGTTGGCCCACATTGATATAATGTTTATAGAGGGGGATGAAAAAATAGATAGTTTGGATGATAGATTAAACAGGGGGATAACTTTTGACTTGGTTTGGATGCTTTATAAATAAGAGGGGGTGGATGATGAAAACAGCTGTCAAATGACTATTTTACCCTTATGCAGTGTTTAACTTGATTATGCATTAAATTAATTATATAATTACAAAACCTAATCTATTTAATTAATTTTGGTTAATTTGAAATATTAAATAAGAAATTCATTAATTTAATATATCTAATAAAAAAAATTGTTTCAATCCGGACTGTCGGTTGCATTTTTAGATGGCCTGGATATGCCGAAAGGTTACCACGCCACCCATATCCTATTTGCATTCAAATTTGACCGTTACAAAGATATTGACCCAATTAAAATTGTCCCCAACGCCTCTAAAAAGAAGTATGACCATTGATCAAATTTGATCCTTAAAAAAATTTGGGATTGTAAAGTTGTGTGATACACTAGATAATTCTCCTTCAATTTGTAAATAATGTTTTCTGTAGATAAGATCGAAAAAAGAGTAAAGTTTTTTAACCTCTTCACCTCTCTCTGGTGTTCTCACTGATCTCTCTCTCCCCTCTCACATATCCCATCTCTCTGTCAATCTCTCTTAAAACTCGAAGGTGGGGGCATATTTCCATGAAAGCCAGCCGGAAATCAGAGGTGATTTTGTTTTCAAATTTTTTTTTTTTGTGATTTTGTTTTCTTCAATTTTTTTCGGCGGCCATGGGCATGGTGGGTTGTACGGATTAAAACGTGGTTTTGTTTTTTTTAATCTCTGCCGCCTCCAGCGGCAGAAGATCCGACGATTTCGGGCGCCGAAGCTAGCGAACTGTTGTGCCGGTGTCAACGCTTGAAAGTTCGGCGATCAGAGGTCAGAGGGGCAGAGATGGAGGGTGGGATTGGTCAAGGGGATAGGGAGGGCTACAATGGTCAAAATTGCTCCCGTCCACAGCCGGATAATTTTTGGGTACCTCAAGGGGTGCCCAAAAGTTATCAGGGAGAAGCCGCCCATCGCGAGAAAGAGAAGAAGGGGTGAAAACAAAGAGGGGGTGGGAAAAAGTTACCAAACCCAGCCAAACGTGTGGGACCCATATTTTTCACCCGGTATAAAATTTGGCCCCTGGTTTTGGCACCAGCCAAACGGGCCCTTTAGATTGTTTAAGAGAAGTTGGTAAAATAGGAGAAGAAGGTGGAGTAGGTTCTTCGGCCCAACCAGTCATTGTTTCCCTGGCCCAACATGGTTCCGTCTAAGTTGTGAATTTCTGAAAGCCCAACACCTAGGTCCACAATATGATCCGAATATGGGGCCGAACACACATCATTATGAACCTGACCCATGTTTTGGATTTCCGGAGGCCCATCATCTTGGCCTAAAGCAGTTGGAGCATTATTAGGTTTTATTACGGGGCATACACCGGCCGGTCCATTTTCTAAAGGCCATGCACGCCCAGCTCCTTTATTTTCCAGAAAAAAGCACTGGCAACTCCATTTTCCACCCACGAAAAATGTGGTCTCTCTCTCTCCCCACACCAAATCCTAGGGTACCCTATGAAAGTGTCTAAACCTAAATCCTTAAAGTATCCTATGAAAGTGTCTAAAACCCTAGGGTACCCTATGAAAGTGCCTAAACCACTAAAACCCTAGAATAGAAAAGTGCACCCTTAACCTAAACCCTAGCCTACCCTATGAAAGTGTCTAAACCTAAACCTAAACCCTAGGGTACCCTATGAAAGTGTCTAAACCTAAACCTAAACCCTAGGGTACCCTATGAAAGTGCCTAAACCTAAACCCAAGGGTACCCTATGAAAGTGTCTAATACCCTAGGGTACCCTGTGAAAGTGCCTAAACCACTAAAACCCTATATAGGAAAGTGCACCCTAAACCTAAACCTAAACCTAAACCCAAAAAAAGAGTGATCAACCTTAATGGTAATTAAAAAGAGTGATTGACCTTAATGGTAATAAATACTCCCTCCGTTCCTTTTATAGTGTAAACATTTCCATTTTGGGTTGTCTCTTAATAAGTGTGAGTTTTGAAAAATTAATGGGTACATTTCCAATTTTGCCTTTAAAGGTAGATTCCTTTTTGAAAAGTTAGTGGGTATTATTATATTGATAATGGTAAGTAGTGGAAAATAGATGTAAAACTTGTAAAAGTTGATGTGAGAGAAAATAAATTGGAATTACGAGTCATCACACTTAAAAAAGGACGAAGGGAGTATTTGTTTTGTGGACCGGCCGGTAATAAAAGGCCCAACCTCAGTCTGCAACCATACATTTCCGTTAGAACTAGATGCCACAAGGCCCACAACCTTCACCTTCCCAACACCATTATTATGAATCATGTATTCATGTGGGCGGCTTCATTTCTCGTTTCTCTTCTCCCACCATTGATTCACAAATGGTTATAGATTGGTTCACACCAATCAAGCTCCCGCCTTCGTCCAATTGTCTCCACAGACGGAGCCAAGAATTTCACTACGCAAGGACGAACAAATGTTTGGAATTTTTTTTTTCTATACAATACTAAATTTTTTTTTTTTACTTTGCAAGGGCGACTATCCCTACTAACCCCTACTCCATCCCTACTCCTCGCTGTCTTATCCTCGAATGCAGCACCAATCTCACGAATCTTCCCATCTTCACCGTCGTCATCATCGGAAGAAGGCTCTAGCTATAGACAATTGCATTTACACTGAGTCTTCATGAAATTTGTAACTTATTTGTGTATTGATGCAAAATAAGTAGCGGCTCAATTCTATGATCAGTGGGATCGGTCAAAGGCTCAGAGACCCAAACAGCTCTTAATTGAAAAATGTCAAATTGGGCAATTTATCCACGAGCCCGGAATGGGCCCGAATTTGGTAGGCTGAAGCAGAATCACGCTGCGGTCAATACTTGCCACCCTAAGTCGTGACGCATGGTGGATTTCAGCCAAATTCCTTCGTTTAGGCCTTCAATTTCGTTATTTTACTATTTTAGAAAATATTTAGATTTCAAATTACTCTTAGCGTGTTATTCCGTTTTTATTGATTCCAGTTAGGGAAAGTCTGATATTTCTTTCTAGTTTTCAATTTTGGAAGTTTCCCCAATTTTCGAGATATTTTATTTTTTAGGATTTGCTAGGGTTTCCCTATAAAATGGTTTGTAATCTCTATTATTCGGGAGCTTTTAATCAATAAACAACTATGAGATTTTCTCTCTCTTTCTTGTGAATTCAAGAACTCTCGAGGATTCAAGACCTATCTCGTTTGGAATAGTACGCTAACTATTCTCTCGTGAATTCCACTGCGTCATGTATCTTTTAACAATTTGACTTACATACATATTGTGTGTGCACCATCTCTAGAGGCCAGGCACACGCAATGCATGTACGGTGGGGATAAATTTTGGTTTGGACGAAAAAAAAAAATTATTCATGGCATTAAAAGGAAAAGTTATAAGAATGTTGGTGAATTTCGCTACCAATTATGTGATGTGAAATTTATTTCGTCCATTTTTTTAAAATAGCATAATGCTATGCATACGCGATCAAAAGAAAAGCCGAAATTTTTGTGCATACGCGATCGCGTGTGCCCTGATGATCCCTAGTGAAAAAAAAGTGAATTGAAAATTTTAATTTGTTGACCATAAAGAAATTGAAAAGCGACCGAACCTGGTAATTAAAGAAATTAAATATACTAAAACACGAGTCTAGTCTTGTGAGATCCAATGTCAAAATAAAAGATGCAATGTGAAGATTTTCATAATGATATTAGGGAAGACTAACAAAGGAGGAAATTAGAGCACCTGTATTTTTCAGGTTTATGAGTAAAAAAGAATACTACACGTATGATGAAAATCACTGAAGATAATTGAGGAAATTAACCTCACTAACTATAAAAAAAGAAAAAAAGAAAAAGAAAAAAAACTGATGGGATTATGCCTAGTCGTTACCCCCAGGACTCTAAACTTAGTCGAGCGTTGAGGTGCATATGTTCAAGCTGATCCGGACATCCGGTTAAAAAAAATAATAATAGTTTTTCAATGAAATTTGTACACAATATTTGCAACAAAATTAAAATTAGGAGAGTCGATCTATTAACACAACTCTTTCCACAACAAAAAAGACAACAAGGTGTGTGACACTGCCTCATTGGTTGAACAACATCTCATCAAATCAAATACTACTTGTGAACTAGTCTTATGTAATCATAATTTTATGCATTGATGTGCAAAATATTGTTTTTGTAGCATATCTTCCTAGGAGATTGTACTCCCTCCGTCCCAATCTGTTTGTCAATTATTTCATTTTTTATTACGCTTTCAATTGCTTATATCTTTCAAACTATAATATTTTTCACGGTTTTAAAAATTTTGTATAATAGAATTAAGTGTGAACTATCAAACAAAATTTATATTGCATATATTTGGAGATTAATATTAAAAAATGTAAGTAATCGAAAACTGACACGATTATCAAAAATCGACAAACAACATGGGACGGAGCTAGGGAGTAATAGCATCTGGTGACTGGTATTGAGCACATGCAAAGCCCATGCCCGATGCTAATTTATCAAAAAATTATACTCTGCACCTCCTTTTTTCTTAGCCACGGAACATTTTAATAGGGGTAAATTTTACTTACCTCCCCTATATTTTTTGAAATTTCTCTGCCCTCTCTTATTTCAAACTAATTGTCACTTACCTCCCCTGCCATTACTTTGAAGCTAACAACACTACAGGGAAGGTAAGTGACAATTAGTTTGAAAAATAATGGAGGACAGTGAAATTTTAGAAAGTGTATGAGAGGTCTCTATATTTATCAGAAACCTTAGGAGACGTAAGTGAATTTCAATAGTCTAATCTCCAGATTTGCATTTCATTCGAAACAACATTTTAAATTAAGTTAATGGTTTATAGATTTCGTTTCGATAAGTCTTTTCATGGCAATCATATAGTTGTATCTTATTTATGCAACATCAATTATCATTTTTCTAAATAGAGTTACCTCAAGTTGTATATGTAAAACCACAATTCGACAAACCATGCTTCCCAAATGATTCACAAACAACTTGTTTTTATTCGTACTTTTTCACAACCGATCGAAGGATAATGGAAAAGAAAACAGTATAGTAGCTTGCGGTAACAAGATTCGAATGCGAACATCGCGACATCTTGAGCTAGAGCTCTGGGTCTCGTATACTTCAAAAATATACATTTTATTAAGAAAAAGAAAATACACAAAATTTGGACTCTTGCTGATCACAAAAATCCTGCATCCATTATTGCACTGAATTAATACTGCTTGAGCTACCGCTCTGGATCTTGTTTGTGGTGGTTGAGGTTGTGGTCGTGCATTGATTAGAACAAAGAAATACGCGTGATTGAAGTTTGAAACCTCAGAAGACTTATGGATGGTCAGAAGACTTATGGATGGTTTGAAATCAACTCGCCCAAATCGACTTGTCCACAAGTTTATCAATCACACAAACGCAGTGGTGGTAGAGCAAATCTTTGGAAAATAAACACACACACATTGGGGACCAGGCTTCTCAATGGAACGGATTGGATCCGAATCCAAAATAGCTCATATCTGAATTTGAATCCGAACTTGTTGAATCCAAATTCCATAATCCAACTCCGAGAAAAAAAGGATATACTATCTGAAAATCTGAATTCGATCCCGGTTTTTTTTTTCTTATTCAGCATTTTAGGAAAAAATAAAAGAGGAAAAAATTATGAATAATGCGACTATAAACAAACAATATCAAACAAAGTTTCAACTATGAAGAAGATCTCAGCATTGAAACACAAAACGCCCTATCTCTAAAGATTAAAATCAAACAAAATCAAGTCAAATAATGCGGCTATAAACATGAGTATGACCAGGGGCGACCCCACATAAGGGAGAGTGGGTCAGCCGACCCCGCGGGAAAATTTTTTTATTAGTATTATATTGAAAGTTTTGTTGAAAATTTCAAGAAAATCATAAATGAATCCCCGAAATTTGGTGAACACTACTGAATAACTCCTAAAAGCTCATAAAAGTTGCTTATTTGAATCCTACCAATTCGTTTTTTTATAAAGAGATGTTGATCTGTCTTGCTAGGTTGAGTTTTAAATGTTATTTTTTGTTGGAACAAGATTTTTAGTTGCCATTACGGTGAGATTTTTTTTTTGATTTATAGTTGGTAAAAATATTTGACGTTTATGAATGACTCCATGCTTCCGAACTCCTGGAGTCGCCACTGTGTATGACCGCTACAAGAGTAAGCCCAACAAGTCTCCAAACTTGGCAACCCCGGACTGGGAAAACCCAAAAAAAATATAAAATTTAGCTTGTATATACTTCCTCCGTCCCTTTTATAGTGTAGACATTTCCATTTTGGGCTATCCCTTAGTAAGTGTGTGTTTTGAAAAGTTAGTGGGTACATTTCCTATTTTGCCCTTAAAAGTAGATTCCTTTTTGAAAAAGTAGTGGGTATTATTATATTGTTAAGGGTAAGTAGTGGAAAGTAGATGTAAAAGTTGTAAAAATTAATGTCAGAGAAAATAAGTTGGAATTACGAGGTAACACATTTAAAAAGGGACGGAGGGAGTATAATATAAATTTAGTCCAAGTTTCCGATCAAGTAAAGCTGTTGATTTAGTAATTTCAGCCATCTCTATAGACCCAACAAATAGATATGTGTAGAGAATCTCAACACGAGGAAAAAATACAGGAGAGACATATGAATTCACTATGAATCAATGGTGGAAACATTTTATCGATAAAAACGAAATTAAAAAGATTTCACAAATTCTTTTTTCATTGTTAGGGAACATATAATTATCTGTCATTATTTTTACTTTGAAAGATAACCATTGTTCTCTTTTGCTTGGCTAATCCAAAACAGAGCACCAACCGTAACCTTTTTCGGGAGGCTAGCTGTGGCGTAAATTGGAATCCTCTTCCATAGCTATTTGGAATAAGCATTCGCTCCCAATGATAAAAAAGATTTTGAAAGGATGTAACCTCTCAAGATGGAGTTTTCAAGAGTGCAATTCAACTAAACTTAGAATCAAATGGAAACAGTTTGTGGAACAAAGAAATTTTAATCAAAAGAATTTCTTAGGGGCCGTTTGGTAACGTTTTTGTTTTCTGTTTTTTGTTTCTAAAAAATTAAAAGTAGAATCATGTTTATTGTTTATAAAAACAAAAACAAAAAAACATGTTTGGGAATAAAATTTCTGTTTTCTATTTTTTGTTTTTAAACGACCCTGTTTTAAAGACAAAGACAATCACCTTTTTTGTGTTTTGAAAATTTTCAGAAATTTTGAAAACGTTTTTATTAAACACAACATAAATAAGTTACCAAACACATTTTTGTTTTAGTTTTGAAAAAAATTAAAAACAAAAACAAAAAACAAGAAACAAAAACATTACCAAACATCCCCTTAGAAATTCAACTAAACCTTGAATCAAATAGAAACAGTTAGTGGAACAAAGAAATATTAATCAAAAACATTTCTTAGAATTTCAAGTTATCAATAATTTTTCAGATGACGTGTATAAAATTAAACGGTGACTACACAATGCACACATTATTATTTCTTCTTCGGACTGCTTGAGCTAGAGCACGGGGTCGCGTGTACTTATAAAATAAACATTTTATTGAGAATATGATAATGCACGAGATTCGGACTCCAGCTGATAAAAATCCTGCATCCATTACTGCTCTCAAGACTTCTTCAGCTACTGGGACCTGTTTATG
This sequence comes from Gaultheria prostrata, assembly GCA_036023075.1. Classification (NCBI taxonomy): domain Eukaryota; kingdom Viridiplantae; phylum Streptophyta; class Magnoliopsida; order Ericales; family Ericaceae; genus Gaultheria; species Gaultheria prostrata. Next base: position 13,674 of record JAXBDA010000430.1, on the reverse strand, counting down.
GTGGTTGAGGTTGTGGTCGTGCATTAATGGAACAAAGAAATACGCGTGATTGGAGTTTGAAACCTCATAAGACTATGGATAAGTTAGACTTACGGATGGTTTAAACTCAGAAATCAACTCATCCAAATCGAGTTAGCTATGGCCCACGATTAGAATGGATTGGCCCATTTTGAAATGATCTCGTCCACACGTTCATCAATCACCCAAACGCATTGGTGGTAGAGCAATCTTTGGAAAATATAACCACACGTCAATGGAACGGATTGAATTCGAATTCAAAATAGCTCATTTTTTAATCTGAATCCGAACTTTGTTAAATCCGAATTCCATAATCCGACTCGGAGGAAAAAAGGATATGTAATCCAAATCCGATCCGGGTTTTTTATTTATTTACTTTTTCAGCATTTTAGGGGGGGCAAAAGGAAAAAAATTACGAAATGAAACACAAGTTTCAACTAGGAGGAAGATCTCAGCATTGAAACACAAAACGCCCTATCTATATCTAACGATTAATTACTTCCAAAAATCAAACAAAATCAAGTCAAATAATGCGACTATAAACACGCCTATGACAGCTACGTAATTTTTGTATACATGTATGAGAGAGAGAGTGAATTATGTCCATATATTTTCCATGGCCTAAAACCTTGAGGCTCCTCTCTGTCAAAGATCCGATAGATCTTGGGTTTGACGGCAGCCCCGCAACAAAGATATCTCATTTTTTGAATCCGAAGATGACGACATATTGTGATCGTGAAACTTCTACAATATATATCTTCTCAAGGGCCAGCCAAGAGTAAGCCCAAAAAACCTTGGACTTGGGCAACCCCGCGCTGGAGAAACCAAAAAAAAGAAATTTTAGCTTGTATATATTATGCTAAAGTTAGTCCAAAGTTTCTGAAAGTAAAGCTATCTATCCAGGAGTCTGACCCATCTCTATAGACCCAACACACAGATATGCATAGAACAGTTACACACGAGGAAAAATCACGGGAGCCATATTAATTCACTATGAATCAATGGAGGAATCATTGTATCGAAAAACTGAAACTTAAAAACATTTCACAAATTCGTTTCCATTGTTAGGCAACATATAATTCTCTGTCGTTATTTTTACTTTGAAAGAAAACTACTGTTCTTTTTTGGTTATTCCAAATATCTGCGGACGAGCCGAATCGAGCCGAGCTTTAGAGTGTTTAGGTTGGTTCATTAAGTTTTTAAGCGAACTCGATTGAGCCGAGCTCGAACTCCAAGAAGATTTGACGAGCCGAGCTCGAGCCGAACTTCCCTAGGTTTGAGTCGATCGAACTCGAACTTGTACACGAGCCTTAAAAAGTAAAAAAGATTAGATATTTATGCTCTTATATAGGTCCAGAACTTCTAATAAAATTTTCATTTAGTACATCAATAACTTCATACAGATACAAAATTATAAAAACATATTAAAATGTATGTATATAGTACTTTTAAAGGTTTATACATGTACAAATTATAAAATTTTCATTATATGTATGTAAAACTTTATACATATTGAAGGTTAGCTACTAAAATTGATTAAACGGAAATAGTTAGCTACTAACCACGAGTTAAATCACCAACACAAACTAGCACGAACAGTGGCGGAGCTAGAAATTGAATTTGTCCTAGGCTAATCCATACAATTGGATACTTACATAGGCTAACCGTATAAATCTTTTATTGAACAAAAAATTTTACATGTAAATTGTTAACATTTTTTGTAACTTGCCTGGGCTATAGCTCCGCCCTTAGCACGAATCGAGTTCAAAATTGATACCAGACTACAAAGAAGAAGCTGGATAATTAAAAACACCACCTCTGGTCTGAGATTCCAAAGTACAGTACTACGAGTTTGTAATTCATACATTTCTCCAATAATCATCAATCAATAAATACATTACCTTGAGTGACCGAGTCATTGGCAACGACACATGATGAAGTCCTAAAGATTACATATTGATTTCGGTACACATTTCCCTCTCATCGCGAAGTCTTCTCCTCAACCAACTCTGGACTCTCTCTGCCAGCTCCGGCTTTCATCTCAAGGACCTGAGACGCATCGTACATGGTAGGTCTAGAATTTGGATTAGCACGTAAGCACCATATTGCTAGATTCAAAATGGAATCCAATTCATCTATTAGATTTTGGGTTGTTGGAAGTGAAAGACGGGGATCCAAGACTTCTGCTAATTGTATGAGTTCGTTGTGAACGGATGAGTATAGGTTTGAAATGAGTTCCCCCGGATGCGATCCCATCAGAATCTCAAGTGTCAAAACACCAAAGCTGTACACGTCACATTTTTCTGTCACTGCCATTGTGTACGATAATTCTGGCCATGTCAAGGGAAAAACACAACGGCAATGTCAAATGTTAGATCTTACTCACACATAGAACTAAGCAACAAAATAAACAATGGTAATTTGCAGCAGTTTCCTTTGATCTCAAACAAATGACTTTAAACTTGTTTGAAAATGTGGTTTTGTTGTCGTGTGCAACTGAAAATGCTATGAATTTCCAAAAAATGTATGGAATGTAACGCGTAATGTGAGTTCATTCAATATCAAATCGTACTGCAATTTGCATGGGCTTCACAGCAAAACAAGTACTGTAAACTGCAAATTGAAGAAGCTCTGTTTTCGAAATTTTCCAAACCACTAATTAAAGTTACCTGGAGCAATGTATCCGTATGTGCCAGCAACTGCAGTCCAATTTGAAGAACCAGGCTTCAAAAACCTTGCGATGCCAAAATCCGAGACAAGAGCCTCCATTTCCGAGTTCAACAAAACGTTTTTGCTCGTTATATCTCGATGAATTATGGGAGGCACGCAGCTATGATGCAAGTAAGATAAAGCGTAAGCAACTCCTTTAACTACATTCACTCTCTTACTCCAATCCAACTCCTTGGCATCCTTATCTTTCCTCAAAACATTCGCCAAGCTTCCTCTTTCCATGTACTGACAAACCAAAAAAGTGTGCCTTTCATGATAACAGAAGCCGTAGAATTTCACTATGTTCCGGTGCCTTATTTCTGTCAGCATTGCAATTTCATTTGCGAAACTCTTGATTTCCCCAATCTCCAAACCTTCATGCCTAAATAGCTTTTTCACTGCTACTGCCTGTTGAGGATTCAGGCAGTAGAATGTGTCAAAAATAGAACATAGATTACAAAAACCAATACTAGTAAGATAATGATGTAGAACAAGTGACAACACAATTCTATGATCAATTGGACCGGTCGAAGCCATGGAAGCCCAAACAGCTTTTAAATGAAATTTGTCAAATTCGGCAATTTATCGACAAGCCCGGAATCGGCCCAAACTTGGTGGGCTGAAGTAGAATTCCGTTGCCATCATGACACACAACCCTAAAGTCGCGATTGATGGTAGATTTCGGCCTAATTCCTTTGTTTAAGCCTTTAATTGGACGTTTTGCTATTTTAGAATTATTTAGATTTTCAATTACTCTTAGAGTATAATTCCATTTACATTGATTCTAGTTGGGAAACTCGTATTTTTCTTTCTAGTTTTCTATTTTAGTAATTTTCCTAAATTCCAGGATACTTTATTTTTTATAGTGTTTGCTAGAACATCCCTATAAAATGACTTGTAACTCTATTTACTTCAGAAACTTTTAATCAATGAATATAATTCTGAGATTTTCTTACTTTCTCTTGTGGATTCAAGAATACTCGTGGATTTGAGTACCTATCTTCATTTGGAATAGTACGCTGACTATTCTCTTGTGAATTCTTTTGCGTCACGAGAAAGACAATTAAAACTAAAGAAAAACAATTAATATTTTCAATGAGAGTCGTGACAGGTCGTTCTTTGCGTAGCGACGAACTTATACCACACCAACGTCCGACACCCTACATGAATGATGACCGACAGGTGCCAAGCTGGGTAGTTTAAGTTTTCGGCGCAAGGCTTCCAAACTTTTTAATTTGAAGGCCTACAGAAGAAAAGATTACGGTAAAAAAAAAAATTCGTATCATAAAGAACCCTCCATGAGTCCATGTCCAAATGTATAGGGGATAGAGGGTAACTTAATAGATGGTAAATTACAAAATTTCTCGTCAATATGTCACATATATGATATATTCTTCATTTTGGAGTTTTGGAGATGGATTGGAGATGCCAGCTCTTAAAATACTTTCAAAAATACCTGCCCACTTGGTAAGTTCACTTTGTAGACTTTAGCTGATCCCCCCTCTCCAATGCAGTATGCATCGTCAAAATCATCGGTAGCACAGATAATTTCTTCATACACTAGTCTCCCGCAATAATTATGGATCAAAAAGATGTTTTGTCCCTTTGCCACATCTTTTTTCTGGGTCCTCCGGTTGCTATTTCGATGGAACACAATAACCCCAACAAGCAAAAGCAAGAGAAACAACGAGCCTAACGAGGCAGAAACTGCGATAGAGATCAACCGCAAGTTTCCTTTGTTTCCCTTACCACCTTCGGATACTGAGTCGCTACATGGTGTCAAACCTTGATTTGGATCACCACATAGGTTCTTGTTATGAAAAAATGCTTCCGGTGGAGAAATATTAAAAACTCTGGAATCAGGCAGAGGACCCTCCAATTGATTGAACGACAAATCAATCGCTAACAAGCTCACCATTTGCCCGAATGAATCCGGTATAGAACCGGAGAGAGAGTTGTGGGAGAGGTTCAAAGCTTCCAGGCTTTTCAGCTTCCCGAGTTGAGGCGAAATCTGTCCGGTGAGACAGTTGTAACTAAGATCAAGCAGAGTTTGTAAAGTTAGAAGATTGCCAATCTGATATGGGATGCTCCCATTCAACTGGTTTTTACTCAAACTTAGAAATCGTAATCTTGAAATGTCTCCGATTTGATCTGGAATCGTCCCGCTTAGCATGTTCATTGAGAGATCAAGTGTAGCCAAATTGGATAGTCCCCCTATTTCCAGTGGTATTTGGCCCAAAACATTGTTGTCACTCAAGTTTAACGATGATAATTTCGACAATTGTCCAACCTGTGCCGGAATTTTACTGGAAATCTTGTTGGAGGAAAGGTCAAGCTTTTCTAGCTGGTTCAACTGGGAAATTTCCACTGGGATTTCACCTCCAATAGAATTCCCACCAAAATTCAGAAATGTCAAATTCCTGCATTCTCCCCACGTGGGTAAAATTTTCCCTTGTAAATTGTTGTGGCTCAAATCGATATAAGTGAGGTTCGGGTACACTCCGAAATCTTGATCAAGATTTCCTGTTAGTTGGTTATATTCGAGCCGGACTCTGTATAATGATGTGCAGTTTTTGAGGCTTCTAGGGATCGGACCGGTGAAATTATTTTTCACCGCGGTGAAATTCCTAAGCATTCCGCCTTGACACACTTGGGGAGGTAATTGACCGTTGAAGTTGTTCTGGCTTAAATGAAGAACTACCAATGATGAAAGATTTCCGATTTGTTCTGGTACTGAACCAGATAAGTTGTTCAAAAACAGGCTCAAATGGGCTAACTTGGTCAGAGTACCGAAATTGTTAGGAATTTGGCCAGAAAATTTGTTTATGCTAAGATAAAGCGAAGTTATCTTACTCAAATTACCCAGAGACTGAGGAATTGGACCGGAAAAACTGTTGTTATCCAAATCCAAGAAAGTCAAATCTGCCAAATTACCTATCTCTGAAGGGAGGGGACCACCAAGCAAATTATCTACCAAGTGTAACCTTTGAACGCTAAGTAGCCCGGTTTTAGCCTTACTTGATCCGCGGTCAGGGAATAACTGTGGGTCAAGTTGCCCCGTTATAGCGTTTTGAGAAAAATCCAACTCGACAACCCTAGTGAGATTCGCGATAGAAAGAGGGATTGTTCCTGAGAAAGAGTTGGTGGAGAGATCAAGATACACAAGGTTTGACAGCAGGCCGATGTTAGCGGGTATGGTACCGCTAAGTTGATTGTATTTGAGGTCGAGATGAAGGAGGAGAGGAAAATATGAGAAGTTCAAATTGTCGAGAGTACCTTTTAGGCTTGTGTAGGCAAGGTTTAGACCGGTAACATTTCCTGCAGTGTTGCATGAAATTCCACGCCATTTGCATGGGCTTGAAGCTGAAGAGTTACCATTTGTTTGGTTGAAAATCCATGAGCTGACGATTGTTTGGTTGCCTAGGCTTTGTTTCCACCGGAGAAGCGCTTCAACTTCAGGATTATGTGGTGGTTGAGCGGTGGAGGGAGGTGGGAAAACAACCAAAACGGCTGAGAGAGCTAGATGAAGAAAGAAGAATAGGTTGGGCATTGTGAAAAGGTCTGTTTGGGTGGTTTGATTTTCGGGGTGCTCTTTATTTCATCTTTCAAGTGGAAACAAAGGAAATAACGTGGATTGTGGGTTATTGTAAGAGCAATTATTTGTTGATCCGGGACACCGCCACGTGGTGCCCAACACCCGTCTTCACCACATATTTCTATGATATCTAGTACGGACACCGTAAAAATACGTGATGCAGAGGGGTGTTGAGGTACCACATGAAAGTGCCCCAGAATCACCAAATAATATTTCATGATCGTAGATAATCCTTGGTTGTTTTTCTGTTGTTTGCCCTAATCCCCTAATGCATATATATATAATCTCCACATACAATATCAGATAGATGTCTAGAGGGACTTCTGGAGAATTACCAAACTGGGGTGGAGACAAGGATTTTTTTTTTTTTTTTTTTTGGTGCATGGGAAATATGACAAGGATTATGTACCCCTTCAGTGGTGTCAAGTTTAGAAAATCACCAAATTCATGACATCTCCAAACAATAATGACTAATAAGTGGTACTATTATTTATTCGGACCATTTTGCCCTTCTTGTGGTGTGCTAGTCTCACAAAAACAACAAATAAGGTCAAAAAGTTATGGAATCAAGACCATCTAGTACAAAGAGCCAGTTTGAAAATAAAATCCAAAGTAGGCCTATGAAATGATTACTCTCCAACATATGACTTTTGTGGGGTGCAAGTCATTAGAGAAACCGAGAAGCAAGTTTAAAAAGTTATAAGACCAATTCTGTCTAGTATAAAGGGCAAGTCTGGAAATGAATACAATGTCTAGAGTATAATGGGAAAACAATTTCAGCTAAAAGGGAAAAGGGTAAAAATCACTTAGACCCCTTCATCCACCACTCTTCCACATATAATAGTTCATAGGTTTAAAAGGTGAAGGGGGTTATAAATGGTTGGAGCCGAAATGGTTGTACATGTAGCATGATCCCATCTTTTATGCTATGTGAAATGCGTAACGCCGTTAACAAAATGCATGAATTGATTGGAATGCCCTTTTCATTTATAAGTAGTGTTGAGTTAGGTTTTTCAGATCTGGAGTTCAACCAGAGAGAGAGAGAGAAAGAGAGTAAACCGTCTACCACCACCACTGTCGTCAGCACCTCCACCTCCACATGAAAAGGTTTGTGGGAACAAAACTGAATATGAGAACTATGGAAATCATCATCGTAAAAGGTGGAATACTATAATAAATTGGTACAAGGGAAATCATCTTTTGATGCAGTAGAAGATGGAGAAGAACAAGTCAGAAAAAAAAGAAAGGAAAATTACTAATTTTATTCCAGATAGTCACGCGACTCAGATCATATGCCGACAGAGAATTTATCAAACACATATGAAACACAATCAATCTTCCTACTTCTGAGTCTGCAATGCCATCTTCGATCCTTCATTCAAATTTCTCAAGGCAGTCTGCCTGCTCTTCCTAGACTCACTCTCTGCTGTGTCGACACCAGATTTTTCCCCACCCCTATTTTATCAAATCAAATTGATGATGTCAGATCATCGTAAATCAGAAGCAGCCTTATCGAGTAGAACATCCGGTTCCCGGTAAAGGTAAACGGGCAAGGTAAAAGATACTGATGCCACGACATCAATTCTAAATACCAATTTATATCTAACATCTGCATGTGCATAGCTTGGATGACAAGCATGCCATTTCAGGGAGCTGTAGCCCTCTTTTCTATACAACTCACAGAAATCAGCTCCCGAAAGCTCGTTTCTGGGCCTACCGGCCAACTATATCATCAAGACATCCAATCGAGCATAAGACCATTGGATGTACCCATCTCAACATTGACAAAGTGATTGGTCCAAGTCGCGTCAAGATCGGACAACGATTGACCGTTGAACCATCACTCCCCCTGTACCCTTACCCGGTAAAAACCGACGAACAGCGCCAGAAGATCCAGGTTTTATCTATACAACTCTGAATCTTACCAAAATTCATATTTAAGCTTAATGTGATGAAATTAAGTCTGACGTCAAGTTTCGGGTGACTCTGAGCCCGTTTGATATTTTCAGGGACGCCGCGCTTACCGAGACGGCCAATTCCATGATCATGGACATCGAGACCCAATTTTCAAGATCTCAACTGTTGATAATTCATTTCTAACCTTACAGAAGTTCCCTGTAAAATTTTAGGTCAATCAGACTTCGTTTGGTCATCCGATCGCTTACAGCGCTCCAATTCAACCGAAAGTCGGGCGATCTCATTTCTATGTATTCGGAGCATAATTTGGAAAAACGGACATCGCCACGACGTTCAGAGCACCTCAAAATCTTAGGGATATCTCCCTGGACATCCTGGATCAAAGAATTGTACGCGAGCATGGTCGAGTCGGGGCTGCACCGCACAAAGCGGTTAAACCCCATGGGAGCCCTTGGTTTGGGCGCCTACCTTGGTGTTCCCATGGCTGGTTGCCATGTGTCCTTAACTTAGCCATTACGGAAGCCAAAAACCTATAAATATGTGAAGCCACTTTGTTAGGGCACCTCTTCCATACCTCTGAGTCTCGCGTTGAATTACTCGGGTCTTACTGGACCACTACTGAGAATTTTTCAGCCCTCTGGGTGAGCAGGGTTGGGAGTTTAGCTTAGGCGGTAGCTCTGCCGGGTTTCTCAGAAAGGAACCTCGGTGGTAAGAGTTGCGCCGAAACTCTGTCGGATTCCCTAGGTGGAATCTCGAGATATAAATACTACGCGGAAGCTCTGCCGGTTTTTTTCCGAGAAGAACTACCGGTAGTCAGGGCTTAGCGGTAGCTCTGTCTGAGTTCCGACTCCAGATCCTCCAGTCTTGTTGTTACCCTACCCGATTTTTGGCTCCAAATCAACCAGTTTTTGTCGTAGGCTATAGCCAATTTTCTGGGCGACTTTATACATTCGTTTCTCTACCCGGGGTTCAAACTGGGAGTCTGTAAGTGAATTTAAATATCGATTGTTGTTTACCTGCTTTCAGTATGTAGCAGGTACATCTAGAATCGTACTGACCCGGCAACTGCCCGGGCTAGCCCTGTGTCCAAACTGAACGAATTTTTACTGCATATTCATATTCAGTAAGTTTATTATCTATTGAAATAAATCTAAGAATAAACGTACACTGTCACTGTGCACCGCGTCAGTCTCGTTAAGGTTTTGCGGCGAGGAATACCAAATGATTGTCACAATGGCATACGCGCCAAAGGGGTTTGGTACTTCAAACGGGTCCATTGCGGGCCTCTACTATCACCTCTAGGTCTTTTTTGTATCTTCTGAGATCGTTATAACCTTGACCTGACTAGCCGTCCGGGTAGTCTTACAAAACAACTAAAACAAAGCATCGGGATTAATTCCCGAGCATGATTCATGTTATCTCAACTGTTCATGTGTCCCTATCGCAGACCTGCCTTAGGGCAGCGAGTTCTGCTGTCCGCGTGCTCCGAGAAGCTGGACCATTTTTATGACTCATATCATTTACACTATATTCTGTGTGCATTTTCAAATAATGTCCAGCATGCCAAGGAGTCGTAAGGTCCGTCTTGACTTTGTTTCAGACGGAATCAGCTTCCCCCCAAAATTACCGAAATACCCTCGAGTCTATCATAGGATTACCTCCATGCCAAAATTACCAAAATACCCCTATGTTAATACCAGGGTCAGGTCCACCCCCAAATTACCAAAATACCCCTGTGTTGTCTCTAGGGTCAGCTTCATGTCCACATTACCAAAATACTCTTCCGCTACGTCCAAAGTGAGTCAAGCCTACGGATTTGATCTGGGAATCACCCGGGGCCCGCCGACAGTCTTCCAGACCCCCGAGACCAATTTTTACTAATTTTTACCAAAATACCCCTCGAAAACCTATTTTCGATATGAAAAACATACCGGGGACGACCCAGGACCATTTTTCAACCCCGGGCGGCAAAATCCAACTTTTTACTATACATCCCGGGTGCCCGCCGTCAGCCCTTAATGGGTCCGGACGAGAATTTTATAACATCCCGGGACCCTCGTTGACTGTCGGCACCCCCGGAAACCCATTTTTCAATATTTCTCCCATCAAGTCGTGTAGTTAGTCTTGACCCATCTCGAGGGTCGGAATCTTCCTGAGATGTCCCGGAGTTTCTGCATTATGTGTACCCCTTGCTTTTGTCACCGCCGGAGTCTGATGATGTCCTCTGCCTACGGTAAAAACGCCTCTGTATCCCGCTGGTGCAAATCCCCAGTGATTGTTAACTTCTCTAGAACTTCAGCTTTATGTCGGAACTATGCGAGACCTGATTTCTCCTGAGGCCGGAGAATACGTAGGCAGCCAAATGACGGCTCAGTCCCAAATAAAATTTTTTTACCATCTTGAACTACGTGATGACCTGATTCTCCTAAGACCGGAGATACGTAGGCATCCCTAAGCCCGGGCTCTGTCCAAATCTTATTTTTGTATATATATTCCCCCTTCTTTTGTAAAAGTCACATGCATTGTATTATAATTCATTTTCAGGCAGACCATCTCTTTTCATTATATGTATGTATGTCGTCACAAATTTTCATTTACTCATGTTGAAAAAGTCTGTTCCGAGTGCCGAAAGAGCGGGATAGGTTGCTCCGGCTTCCCTACACGTAACGGTGAATTACCGAACCTTTTCTTTTCTAAAATTGCAGACCAAACAAAAAACCAAGTCATTTCTATCAAACAAAACTGGGTCTTCTGACCCGAGGCATTTCTATCAAAACCGGGTCTCCGGACCCAAGGCATTTTCACAAACAACTTTTTTGATGGTGACTTGGCACACCGAGAATTATGTCAACTGGAGACTCTGAGTTATTTTCATAAATAACAAAACATGGAGTCACAGCTGTAAAACCCGTGTTTTTTGTAGAGGGTATATTTCTCGTAGGGTTGACGGTGCCATTAAACCTGCAAGACAAGGAATGGTTAGAGCACCTCTGCCCTTAATGGCAAAGGCCCTCCGATGCTTAAGTTAGTAATGAGATTTACTAATCAAGCAAAGAACAATGCGTATGAATAGGTTTCACAGCGTACCTTTCACCGTAGGCATAATGCATGTATTTATAGGTAAAGATTAGCTGTTTAATCAAGGGTCCTCGTTGCCCTAGTTTCCTTATCACATTAGGAAACCTTTCCTAATAAGATCAGTCCTATTAGGTATCATTATGTCATTACACTAGTCTCCATAAAGCATAGGACTTCTTCCCATGCAGGGCTTGTCTCCATATGTGCACACAATCTGACTCTTATTAGGATTCTTCTTTCCTTATCCGGATATGGAATGTTCACGTCATTCCCTTGAATTACGGGATACGACTCTTATCGCGTAAGAGAATACTACTGCGCGCCTCGCCTACTCATGGCCTCTATAGCTCGGCTCCCCTGTAGGGTAAATCCGTGTTGTTGGGCCGAGATAGGGCACCCTAAAGGGAGTACGGGTTTTACCCTCTCCATTTTTACAAAACCATGTCGCTTTGAATATCACTTGGATCAATTGGCCATCGCATCACACATATGGGCGGGCGGTCGAAATCCCGGACACGACAAGTTGCCTACTATGGAATCTCGTAATAAAGAAGTATACATTACAATCGGTGAAAGAAGTATACATTTCAGATTTACAAAATTCTAAAAGGGAAACCCAAGTTTTTTTTTTGTCTCGAATGAAACCCAATTAATTTGAAACCCACTTTTCGAATCTTTTACTTACCCAAATAAAAAATCATTTGAAATCCATAATAATACATTTCAGATTTACAGAAAGATCTAAAAGGGAAACCCAAGTAATTTGAAACCCACTTTTTGAATCTTTTCCAAACTACAAAAAATAATTTTTGAAACTGTTGTGAATATAATTTTTTGAAAACTGTTAAAGTTTTATGTAAATATAGTTTTTTGTGTAAAAAGAATTTCGGAAAAACAACTTTTAAAACAAGAAGTTTTTGAAAAAAAAGATTTTAAGCAAACACATTTGCCGATAAAAAAAATTAAAAAAAAAACAGTTTTGAAAAACATAATTTTTAGAGAAAAAAATACACAGTTTTGGAAAAAAAAATTATAAAGAAGCTTTAAAAAAACAATTTTAAAAAATAGCTTAGCTTTTTTGTTTTTTTGGTAAAATAGAGAGAAAATCCATTAAAAGACGTCAGTGACAAGTGAAGGCCAATAAAAAAAAAAATTGCCAACAACATCAAATAAGCCAAGAAACGGATGGCCATATGTGGCTGGAAACATGCCTTTGACCTACAGGCATTCAACGAATCACCAGAACAAGGCCTAAGAATAGACCCCAAAACATAACATCAGACATGCATGCATAACCCATCGGATCGGACGGGGAAGGGGAAAAAATGAAGGGGGAAACTGATCCAATCGGAGGAGGGAAGGATAAAAAAGGGGAGAAAAGAGAGTTTCTGATCGGACGGGGAGGGGATACTAGAAATGGGAGGGCAATCAGAAACGAGAGGATAATAGTCAATCGGACGTGGTGAGGGGAGATATCAGAAGGGGCAGCCGATTGGCTGGGGGAAAAGGGGAGCAGTTGATTCTCGGCGGGGAGGGGAGCAGCGGGTGAGGAAAACTTGGCCTTCTTCGATTGGGTTTCCCAATCGGATTTTGAAAACCTTCACTTGTTCAGTTTATAAGGATTTTCAAAGATTTTTGGGTTTTCAAAGGTTTTTAAAACCAGGTTCTCAAAATCCCAACCAAACAAGGTGCTTGTGTTCTCTCTTTCTTGCTTTTTCCTCTCCCGCTCTCTTTAGAAAAGTAACGTTTTGCTCTTTTAAAAAAAAAAGCTCAAGTGTCAAAAGAATAGTTTTAAAAACAAAACACAAATTTGGAAAACATTGTTGAGACTCGAGAGAAAGATAGAAAAATAAGGGAAGAGAGGGAACGTTTTTCTATAATTATGGTTGTATTTGATTGAGTAGATCTAGGGTCCACTAAAATGTATCGCTATTGTATGCCCAATGGATATATAATACACTACTTCTATATATTTTTCACATATTTTAACACACTTTTAAATCTTAACATTAACCCACTGAACATATGTTAGCATTTAGCAATACAAAGTGACATCCTTGTGACAACATATCTTGCGTCACTAAAATATTTCAGTGACATTTTTTTTATGTTTACTGTTAAGTGACAATTTTTCCTTGTCTCTGTGGGTCATTATTCTTGTAGTGGGCCATATGTTTTTACAACTTGCACCACGGCCCTTGTCTCAAAGTCTTCTTATGATGGTCCAAGATGTCAACGTCTTTGAAGGGGAGTTGTTACGCTCCCCCGACACGCCCACTCCCCCAGCCCCGCTTCCCACTTTTTGTGCCATTTTTTTTTTCTTTTTCTATTTTTTTTTCTTTCTTTCTTTTTCTCTT
>JAXBDA010000429.1:0-86986 GCA_036023075.1 Gaultheria prostrata | reverse complement strand
GGGTAGGAGGAGAGAGAGAGAAAGAGAGAGAGAGAGAGAGAGAGAGAGAGAGAGAGAGAAATTGGGGAATTTGATCAATTGAGGTGGTGACTGAATTAGATTGGCAAGCTGCCTGCCGCTTGGGTAGTGGTCTAGTGGACTGCTTGCCGCTTGGGTAGGACGGGATCACGAAAGATGCACCGGAAAATGACTTACCGAGAATTCGGGCGCAAGTCATTTTACCTCCACGGACGGAAAAAATTTTACGGAGAAAAATATTTTACATGTAATTTATACAACCAAACACCAGAAAATGAGTAAAATGTTTTGCAGGAAAACATTTTACGGTCAAACAAACAGAGCCCTAATGGGAAAAATAAATTTCACTTGTTTGTTTCGTAACTAAAGCTTCATACAAAATGGAATGAAAATAGTAAGTAGTACGTAACAAATCGAATTAAGACTGCTTACCCAACTCCACGTAAAGAAAGCAAGTTGAAAGGCATTCTACAAAAAAAAAAATGAGAGAGAAGAAAAATTAGACCCGTAACGTATGTAAGTTTGATTTTTTTTTTTTTTTAAAAAAAACGACGAGGCATTTAACGGTATATGTACAAGCAACAAAGGGAAATCTCTGATTTCTTTATATATAGTTGATGAAAATGAAGGAATAAATAATCATGTTCATATGGAATTAATACTCGATCTTTGTATAAAATTGTGATTGAAGATCATGGGGGTGTCATAACCGTAAAGAGAACAAGGTGAATGAGAAAGAGGATGAGATGAGGGCGGTTGAACCAGAAGAGGTCATCCCTTGGTTGAACGACAGGTGCACCCATAATCACATTTCCCCTCTCTTGAATCCTCAGGCCCATCTGTGTTATGATCACTTGTAATTTTGCCCCCACCACCAGGAGTATCTGCATGCAATAAATTACATATCCCCATCAAAATTTTCAGATCCTCATTCTTTTATGAGGCTTTTACTGGCCGGTACAGCCCATTTGCACTATTTACGTCCAGGTACATGACAGTTTTGAAAACAAATACTCCATTTTATAAAAGTTTACACAAGGAAAAATCAATAAAAGAAAATCGAAGGAAAAAAAAAAGCAAGTGAAAATCATGATGGTTATTTTACTTACAATTAGAGGGATAAATGGTAGCCATAGATAAGAATACCATCCTGCTCAAAAGAATAACAGTTTCATTAATGAATAATCATGCTGTTCAAATAATAATAATAATAATTAAGGAATAATCACATAGTTGCTTGCGAATAATTATAGGAAGTGTGCTTTACCATGGGTATTGGTTAGAAGTAATAACACAGCAAAGAGCCATATAATTGGACTGCAAATTAACAAATAAAAGTTATTATAAGCTCCAAATAAATCATGCCGAGAAAGAAAAAAGAAAAAAAAACGCCTGATATATCGTAAGACGGACTAATAACTGGAAATGTTTCACGAGAATAGATCTACAATTCAGTCACATTATTTTCTATTTTGTTTTGTGTTTATGTCATTACAGGAAAATACCCTTTTGGTGACAAAGAATTCAGTTGCCAAAAGGCTATATTTAGTGTCCAAATGTCAAACGTGACCAAAAGTCGCGTATCCTTGGTCGTAGAAAGATATTCGTGACCGAATTTGTTCTGGTCGCAAAAACAGAAAATGCGGTCAAACTAGTAAACAGAAGGTTTAAATGGTTGATAGGATGAACCTGATTCCCACGACAACTTTGAAATCTTCTTCAAGTGATCTGTTGATATATTTCCGAAAATCAAACTTCATATGACTTTGAGGTGCCAAATGTGCCTGAAATTTACACAATTCATAAGATATCAAAACGTAAAACTCTTCATAACGAATCAGAAATAACTTATAATACAATGGTATTCCGTGGTATGTAGCAAGTAAAATAGATCAAAGTAATTAACTTACAATGACAAAACCGTGTCTCAGAGCTAGGTAATCGACTTTTGTAACCGATGTAAAGAATTGTCTGAAGAAACAAACCTATTCATCACAAGGCAACCGAAATTAAGGAAACTGCCACTAGGCAAC
This sequence comes from Gaultheria prostrata, assembly GCA_036023075.1. NCBI lineage: Eukaryota > Viridiplantae > Streptophyta > Magnoliopsida > Ericales > Ericaceae > Gaultheria > Gaultheria prostrata. The sequence continues at coordinate 84,935 of JAXBDA010000429.1, read as the reverse complement.
GGATGGAAAGAATTGTCTGAAGAAACAAACCTATTCATCACCAGGCAACAAAAATAAAGGAAACTATCAATAACTGTCCAGGACGAAGTGAGGGTCCTACAAACATCTGCATCCTGCATTGTGAGAAAATATTTGACTATCCGGGACAGTTACCGGAGAGGATCCCGTCACAATTAGTAACTAACTAATTAATTTCAAGTTGAATGGTATGATGTTATAAATTGATGTAGCCTTCTTGTTGCAGAACATACATGTTGCCTAAGCATTTTTTAGCAGAGGGAGGTTGAAGACCAAAGTTGGGCCCAAACTGGACCCAAGGATAAAAAAATACTAGTTGTTGTTCAAACAATCTTGGGATTGGCCCAAATTTTGGTGGGCTGATTAATGCTTGTCAACATCTGAGTTATTTAGACATTTGCACCTCCTTTTGTGATACGTTATTGATCATCTCTTTCACACTTAATAATAATAATTAGGTTGTCCGGCTCGACTAATTTGGGGACTAATCCCAACCATTATTTATAATTATAAATTTATAATCTCTAACATAACATGCAAGTGGGAAGACATGTCCCTATCTAACTTGGAGGGCCTGTAGTATCAGTGTAGTGAGTCATGCATCACGGTTATCCGTTCGGCAATCAACGGTCTGAATTATCTTCACGTATAAGATACTCCATATTGTTGATTGCCGAACAGATAACCGTGATGGCTCACTGCAAAATATTAAATTTATGCTATGTTAATTACAAAGGGGAAAATATAATACAATCGTAATTAAATGATTAAAGTTTGGTCCAAAAAAGTTTGCGTGGTCTTACTATCCAAAGTAGAACTGGAGAGCGACTCCAAAAATCCACATGCCGACGCCCGAATGATGTCTCCCTTGCGTACCTAAACCTATGAGGATCTGCAACAAATATCTCATCAATTTTTTTGTGATAATTCAATGTGTTCGGATTAACTTAAACACATTTTCACTCATCCACGAGGGACTAATTCCACGCGTCACTCATACATTGCTGAATAATTAACGTACATAAAATAAAAGCATTTGGCTTAATTTTGGAAGTACAAATGCATACCATTAAGGTACTGGTACTCAAGGGTCTTTGTTTCATCCTCCCATATCTTCCATTTTCTCATCTGCAATTCCACCAAACTATGAGAGAGAGAGAGAGAGAGAGAGAGAGAGAGAGAGAGAGAGAGAGAGAGAGAGAGAGAGAGTATATATATTTGTATGTATCTACCTTAAGTGTTGCCAAACCCAAGGTGAGAATACAGTAGAGCACATGAGAAACGGCTAATATAAAGATGAATATATGGAGTTGGTGAAGTCCATAAGCAGATACAAATTGGACTTTTCCCTGAGCAATAAAACACACACACAATTACACAAACATATGTTATTGACTTCATAAGCACTACAAATTAACTGAAGCAAACATTCATACAACCACGCTAAAGTTCGAGATTAATTCGGCTGTTTTAGGCTCCCGAAAATTTGTAATTTTTGGATCCTTCCTACTTTGATATGCTTATTATGCCAACGCTGACATTCGAAAGTGATTCCCGATTACGTGTACCGGTTGGTCGGAATCAAATTCTTAAAACTTAGCAGGAACTTCATTCGTCCACCTCTCATTTCAATCCATGCATTTTATATGAACAAAAATCTTCTTCTTTTTTCTCGGCAATAAAGTTTTATTTGTAAAAACTTGACACACGGTACATCAAATTGGGGGAGAGGGGAGGAGACTCCAACTGAGGTTGAAGAAATTAAAACACCTAACGGATCAAAGACCAAACAATACCTGGTAAGCAAAGCCCAAAATACCTAATGGCCTAGTCCAGTACAAATAATATAGACAGTGAAGCCCAGAACAATAAAAGGCGCCATACCCAATACAAACATTTAATCCCAAGCCCAAAAGAGAGAAACCCTAACCCATCCTGCGACTGCCCCTCATACCCCGGCCAACACCAATCTCCACCACACCACCACCACCAGACTACCCAACAAAGCCACCCCTTGCCGTTAGGCCTCAAGAATATTTCTCATTTTTCCACACGAAATTATGGTCATAATATAGCCCAAAGTTTCATTTTTTGGGGGATCAAATTCATTTAATTAAGCTACTGAAATAGTAAATTTTATTTCATACCTTGGCTTTACATTTGTCTTCATATACTTTGTCAGATTCTTTATCACAAGGATGCCAAGAGTTTCCAATCCTTTTGGAAATACATATCTCAGCAATGCTATCTTGGGTTACTGTTAGGAGCAGTGATATAAACCCTAGCAGCATGAGCTCTTCAATTAAAAAACATGTACAAAATAGATTAGTTTTCATTCATACTTAATTAATTAACCAAAATTAACTCTTTGATCAGCTAGAAGACGCGGATTAAATTAATTAATTACCTTCCTTGATCTTTTCAAGGGCTTCATAGAGAGATCTCTTGTGTCTTTTTTTTAACCACTGTCAAAGGATTAACAACATATATAAGTGCAACTTAACATGATAAAAAATTTAAATTTAAAAAGGAAAAAAAAGGGGAGAAGAAACCTGATAAAGAAATTAAATGGTTGCAGTTTATGCACTTCTAAAAAAAGATGTTGATAAAAATAAATAAAAAAATAAACTGGAAGGAATTAACCGTACCGAACCAATGAGGTGAAGGAGATGCTCAATGACGATCGATATCAAAACCAGCACGAAGCAGACCACTGCCACGGCCCAAGTCGGTGTGTCGGTCAACGAACGTTCTTCAGCCATTGTATTATTTCCTACTGGAGTATTATATGTATCTCTCCTCAGGAATGAAATTAAACACTTCAAATATTTTCGCCGAAAAGGTTTTGATAAAAAAAGAAGACGGAGGAGAGTTGAGGTCGTAATGGAATTCAAACGTAGAAATTTCTGAGCGGTGCACTACAGTATTCCCGGATCCCTGTAGAAATGAATGCTAGGAACTAGGGGGAGAGAGAGATGAAGGGATTATGTTCGTTTACAAAATGTGTGGAATAATATATAGGAATAGGAAGGGCCTAGAGGGAAGGCCAAAATGTTTGAATATTCATTTATAGAATCAAAAGATGAGTCTTGAGGGAGATTTGTGATTTGTCTCCTTGGGTTGACCAGTCCCAAGCCAACTTAACTTGAGAACAACGTTGTTGGCTAGAGCCGTAATCGAGCTAAATAGTGAGTTGTTCATTTTTTGGCCTCACCTTTTTTTTTTGATAATCAGGCCTCACCTTCTATCAAGATTTCTTCAAGCATGCATGCTTTGACTTTTAACCATGGGGCAGCGTGTAGATCATTTTCAGTGATCTTTGATCGAGCTTACCACAAATTTAACAAGTTAAATTTAAGCCTGTTTGGAAATAGTCCACCATTAATTGTTTTGGTATTTTTATTTCTTTTTGGTGCTAACAAAAAAAAAAAAAAAGATTGATTTTGATTATAGGGAAGTCGAATTCCTGGGTCATTGAGCTGTAATGGAATCAATAGGAATGAAACTGCCAATATCAATACAGAATTAATTAATATCCTGTCACAAACCTCATAATTAACATTGGGGTGATCATGCCATTAACCAGCCGTGTGTGTTAACTCCGTGAATGTCTAATAACGTAGAATCCGGAGAGACCCTTCGAATGTCCTAGTCTCGTTCATCCAAATTTTCGGAAGTTTCCATCACGTACCAAAGCAGGGCCCATTTCAACATGCATTTTATAATTTTACAATCCACACCATAATGACAGACCAAGTAAAAAGATACATCGGATAGACTTCAATTAATGTGGTTGCATGTGTGACACCCATTTTGATGAATGCAAAATTCGGTGTTACGTATAATGGATCATGATTCTACCTTGTACATAGCCTTTTAAAGCCATGTGGGTGTCAAAGTCCTTTCGAACAGTTAAGCATGCTTGTTCTGGAGCAGTCCAATGATGAGTGACCTACTGGGAAGTTTAGGCGAGTTTGGCAGCAAAAGTGGGCAATATTGTACAGGGCGGGGTCAGGTTGTCACGGCATGTGAGGGGGGATCTTAAGTAATGTGGTCTCACAGACTGCACGATAATAGACCCAAAAAAGATATTACGTGTGACAGGCCTCAAATGCAGCTACACGTGATTAGGGACGTTAGCAATGCAGTCTCATATTTCTTGGAAATTGAATTAGTGATCACTAGGGGCGTTTGATAACGATTTTGTTTTCAGTTTTTTGTAAAACTAAAAATAGAATCATTTTTATTTTTAATAAAAACAAAAAAAAATGTTTGGTAATATTTTTTAAACAATCAAAAATGAAAATAACATAAAACATGTTTGGTTTACACCTGACGAGTCTGTAACTCACTAATGGAGTAAGAATTTCAGTCACTGTCATCCTTTTATACCCATCAACTAAAAATATTCGACCCCGGGACAGAACTTTGAAGGGGACCCGGTGGCACAGCCGCACAGGCCACCTCTTAGAGCATCATTAGTGGTATACTCAAAAATAAAAATACTCAAAGATGAGTATTTTGATATGCAAAAGAAGCTTTCAATGGCATTTGGATAAATACTCAAAGTTAACAATATTTTTTACAAATACTCAACTTTTGGCATTTGGATACTCAAAGTTAACAATATTTCTCAATAACCAAAACTAAATAACCAAATTTTGGGGACCACACCCTATAAAAAATAACAACATTCTCTCTCCATTTTTCAAATACTTAATTCAAAACTCAGTTTTTTGCATTTTCTCTCAAAAAATTGAAATTATCAATTTTTAATCTTTACCAAAATATGTTCAAGATTGATCTCATTTTAAAGATATTGTGAATATCTTTTAAATGATACTAATATTATAAAAAGCACATGTACAAATTTAAAGTTGTGCCCATTTTATGAATAAAAATAGAATTAGTAGTACTTTTTTTTATTATTGATACAAATGAACCATTGTAGAAGGGTAGATACTCAAACTTATAAACCCATTAAATGGATACTCAAAATGTGATGTGGCAATATCTGAGTATCCATATTTGAGTATACCACTAGTGATGCTCTTAGGTCCCAACCGTTCACCAAAAATCCACTACTTTGCTTTCCAATCTCCCACCAATTTTAAGTGCTACTCCCTCCGTCCCCATTTTATGATCCCTTTTGAGGATTCCAATTAAATAAGAGAACACAATTATTACACTTTTAAAAACATACTTTTCTCATTTTACCCTTCAATCATTACATTTTCTTACTTTTTTAGTAGTACTAATTTCAAATGGAAGGGTAAAAAGGAGAATTCATTACCTATTGCCCATTTAGTTTTGAAATGAGACAATTTTTTTGGGACAGCAAACAGTGCTAACTGAGACTATAAAATGGAGACGGATGGAGTATTTGTTAATGGATGATTATCCTATACATGCAAAATTGTGTTTTTGGGTATTATGTTTGATTAATCTCAGAACACATGTACTTTTTGTAGTTCACAGCACCTAATCAATAAATTTTTAAAATTAGTGAAAATTTTAAAATATGCTAAAATAAATCATTTTTAAGTAAAATATTATACGAATTTTTAGAAAATGACAATCAATGGAGTGAAGTTCTCTATGCTAGTGGGTCCCTCCCCACTTGTCACCTCTCTCTCTCTCTCTCTCTCTCTTGCAGGTGAAGACTTTTTTTTTTTTTAATAGGGGCTGAAAACCATTTGGGGAAAACCAAATAAAACCCAGATCTTGAAACCAGGTTCCAAAAATCCAACCGAACAAAGTGATACATGCTCACGTGTGCATACATAAAATCATTCATCATGGAAGGATCTACTAAAACCAAAACTAAAAGTAAGTCTCAGTCAATGCAGGGCCGGTCTTGAGATTCTCGAGGCCTGAGACAAACTTATAAATCTGGGTTCTATGTTTTCTTTTAAAAAAAGTAAAAATAAAACTAACCTCAAAATGATAATCCTACTACATTTTAAATTTTTTTCCATGATTCGGTCCGTTGTTTCGAATAAAACTAGTTTTTGGTCATATTTATTTTTTGCACCAATAAAAAAAATATCCCTTTGAAAGTGAGAGTTTGTGAGAGGGAAAAAATCTTGTTATGGAGAAGGGAAAAGAGAGGCCCAAGAATTGAACCATGTACCTATTGGACAGAAAAATTAAAACTTATCCGCTAGGCTAGCTAACTCATTGATTATATAAGTGATAGATTAAATATATATTATGTACCTAAGTGTACCTATCTGAGACCCTAATTTTGAACTAAAATTCGGGGACCTAAGTTAACCGTCTTACACGCATTAGCTCAGGGCCAGCCCTGAGTCAATGCCGTGCGTGTTTTGGGAACTTGAAGTGTGCCGATGATGGAGACAAATAATCCTTGGGCCTCATTTTATAAACACCCTTGTAAACGGGGGAAAAGGAAACACCATTACATGTGTTTTCGTTTTCACAATTTTGGAAATTTATTATAAAACGTTCATAGTACTTCCTCACTCCTATTTTTAATAATTGAGTACTTCGTACTTAATAAGTATGTATTTCAAAAATTTAATGCGTAAATGTTTGTACAATTATTATTTTTCCCTTTTGAAAAATTAATGGGTAAAGAGTTAATAGGTAAAAATAAAAGATATATAATTTCAGAAAGTGGAGGTAAAAATTGATGTGGATAGAGTAATGATGATATTTCTTCAATAAGTTGGATTTAAGAAGTAACACATTTAAAAAGGAAGAGAGTGAGTAGTAAACAAGAAACTCTATAAATTAATAACTTACCAAACGTGTTTTCTGTATTGGGTCTTGCGAACTTTCACCCAATAGTGGAGGATAATAGGTACATAAAGATAATGAGTTTAGATTTTAATACATCGTTCACGGAAAAAAAAAGTGGAAAAAAAATTCGGGGTTCTAGGAAAAGAAATTGAAGTGCTGACAAGAGAGACTCGTTTCAAAATTTGCACATACAAGTACACCCCTTGAGTGGAAAAAAAAAAAAAGTACAACCCTTGAAAATGTATGTATGGAAGAAGGGAAGAGGTCCTAGGAAAATCTACAACCACACCCATTTACACAAATATTTTACAAATATTAATTCGGGGTTCCTGTAACGCCTCATCCGCCTTACATGATGTAGCGCGACTTGACAGTTAATGGTCTCGATTCGCTGACGATTTATTACCGATAATAAATCGTCTACGAATCTAGACCATGAAAAATATTTTTGGACAACTACGATTGAGGCACTATACCCTGTATAGCGTGGATGAGACACTACAGGTCCCTGCTTCGCAACAAAGACACTCACATTAATGTTTGGGTACCCGCTGGAACAAGGTGTGTGGTATATACCCACAAATTAATGTGATAGTGTGTACAATTGTCTGTGTAATTGGTGTAGAAGAATTGATAGATGGTAGACCTAGGTCCCATTCTTCTTATTGGCTGTTTAGATTTCTGGGGCTTTTGGTTTTGAGGTTTGTCTTCATTAAAAAAATCAGGAGTATTTGTTAATTTTGTGTCAGATTTTTGGGAATTGTTGAATACGTTTCGACGAGAGAAATTTGAAAAGTAAAAATTATGACCGAAACTCGATTTTTCTTTTCCAAAAGCCAAAGAAATCCAAAAACCGATCTTGTACTTCTTTGATTCCTCTCTTCAAGACGAAATAACAATTCAAAAAAATAAGCAAAACTAATAAATGAGAATTTTTTTAAGAAAAACAAAATCCCAAAACACAAATAAGAGGAATGACGCCTTACTACTCTCATATCATTGACCTCTTACCCATAGTACGTACTATTCTCACTTACTAGAAATCCCCTAAACATTGAAAAACAACAAAGAAAAAAGTGATTGACAAAGAAATTGTCAAATACGAGTATCAGTTTTACTGTTTTAGATTGGCAGTTGGCAAGGGGAGCGGAGGCCTTGTAGTGACTATAGGATGTGAATCTCGGCCATTAAAAATATTTTGAACGATACGGATCTTAAATAAACTGTTAGCGCAAACGACCGTCCAAAAGAAGAATGGACAGCAGAGATTCTCACTACACGCCTGTAGTGAGTTGCTCACAACAACCCCGGTTCCGTTGGAAAGAGCCCTCATGGTTCGGAACCGCGGTTGGAAACGACAAAGATAGGTTTAAAACATCTTTTTTGAACCACTAATAAAAGGGCATATGTTTTTTTACAAAATTATGTCTAATGGGATTGAAATATTTTCAAACAGTTCAATTTTGTTGGGCTTTCCTTACCATCATAATCTTGAACTGACTTTACCTCCCATCCATGACTAGTCCGCGATTGTGAGGAAGAGGTCTATGATATGAGATCGAGTAGCTAGGAAGGTGTCGTTCCTCTTAGTATTTGTTTTTTGGGATTTTTTTGGTTGTTTTGCTTTTGTCTTTATTAAAAGGGCATGTTATATTTAGGGGTGGGCGTCATATCGTATTGTTTCGTGTTCGTATCGTGTTGTGCGGTGTTCGTGTTCAAATAATCCCAACCCTAACCCGAACCTATTTAGTGATCACATGTTCGTGTTTCATGTCAGAAATACCGACTCCAACCGGCTAATTTCGTGTCGGGTTATCGTGTCTTTCTATAAATTCACGTGTCGTGTCGTGTTTGTCGAGTTATCTCGTGTTCCTGTTTGAATTCTTTTAACCCTAGCCCAACCTATTTAACTTTTCGTATCATCGTGTCGTGTCATATTCGTGTTTCATGTCAGAAATAGCTGACCCTAACCCGCTAACTTCATGTCAGGTTCGGGTCGTGTTCTCATGTCGTATCGAAAATTTCCACCCCTAGTTATATTATTATTACTATGTATCTCATTAGTAGTCTACTATTGAGATTAATTACTATAACTTCTACGATTATGTATCTTTGGATTAATCATTCGTATCGGCGAGATTAATCATTGGTATTCTTTTGCCTTTAGTGAACTCTTTTTTTGTTTTGGTCATAATTTTTTACTTTCAGACTATTCTCTTAAAAAAAATTCAGAAAAGACGAAAAAAATACGAAAACCTAAAAGACAAAAAAAAAAAGAAAAAAGTTTGGGAGGATAGAGCCTTAAAACTTTACCTAGCTATTTGCAAATGAAAAATGATAGGGATAGAGAGGGGGAGTGGTACTCTTTGAAGGGAACTGGCCCAAGTCTATAACATTGGAAGTTTGGAAGATTCAATGATTCATCCAAAAATGGTCCAAGTAGTACTCATGCAAGTTGGAGAGAGAATATCAACAGGATGACTTGACTTTTTTAGACAAGTTTTAAACTAGCCAGCCAATTTCGATCTTTGTTTGATTTCGTCGTTCAGCACAGAAACTTCTTACACGTTTTCTTCTGGACAGTTAAGATTAATATTTTGCCACATTTTCAACCCTTTTTGTATTGCCTGTTTTCTTTTTCTTTTGGAGAATGAGAGAGAGAGAGAGAGAGAGAAAATAAGCGAATGTGTCCACTAGATCGGTCGGTCCAAAGACTCCAAACACTCTCAAATATCAAGCGTAAGATTAGTACATATTGTTTGACACAATTCATTTGATGTGTGAGTTTGAACATTATCGATCTTTACGGATTGTAGCTTTCTCCACATCGATCGTTCCTATTTAATACGATGATTTAGATCGATGATTTTAACGGGCTGATAAAAGTATATGCTAAGATTATTCAACTATCAACCAAGAAGGGTATGTACGTAGCTAGGTGAGTAAGAAGTAAACGATACATTAATATGGTGAAGAATTAATATACAGAACAGCTCCAAAGAAATAGGAGTAATCGCTCCAAACCTTCTTCATGACCAAACCCCCATGCCATGCCATGAAGAATATTCATGCCATGCAAAGTAGTACAATCTTGAAAATCATGAGCTTGACTGCTAATTATTACTGTACTAACTCAAAAGGCTAAAAGTCAGTTTTTTGCGTTTTTCGAGACAGGTCATCCACTCACAATACATCACATAAAAAATCACAAAAAGTCAACGCCTTTTACGAGTTCTCACATAAAAAAACCAAGTTAGCGGAACACCCCCTAATATACTTAGGCCCTATTCCACTAACTCAAAAAGCCAAAAACAAGTTTATTGTGCTTTTCGAGACAGGTCATTCCCTCACAATACATCACATAAAAAATCACAAAAAGTCAACGCGTTTCGAGCTCTCACATAAAAAAGCTAAAAAGCAAAAAAAAAAAACAAGTTAGTGGCACACCTCCTTATTTAGCATGTTTGAAACTTTGAACCACAAGTAATCTGCATGTTTATGGAGTACTAGATTGATAGGATGGTCTCGTCCTAAAGGAGTGTGCAGTGTGATTTCAAAGATATGGAATTGTTAACAAAATTTAATTTGTCCTTCATGAAATAGAAATTTAGACGGACTCGATCTCATACAAGCGCAGCGATAAGAACACAATTCCGGATACAATTGTGTCCCAAATTGTTTGATATATGTAGGCTCATATACATTGAACAGCTTGAACTCCGGGCACAATTATTGTATTGGGTTCCCTAGAATTGTGTTTCTTGACTTTTCCACACAAATGTCTGACAATAAAGTGCAAGTCCGAAGTGTATATTGTTGGAAAATTTGTGAACGAGATGGGCATTCGGAAGATTTCTCGAGACAATCGAAGTGTCCTTCCCGGATTCAACCCGTTACCTGAATGCACGAGAGTTATAATGGGCTACTGTAACTCCCTCATACTGTGAGATTGATGGCAGAATTCATTCTCTGAATTCAATTGGGCCGTTTCAGTATTCTTAATATGTTGGCAGCTCAAGAGTCTTCTTTTTTTTTTTAACTGAGCTCAAGAGTCTTCTTGGAACGTATATATTTGGCAACCCCGAATTGAGTTCATCACCATATAAGAGTATTATTTTTTCCTTCCAAGTATTGTGAAACTTGTTTATGAGAGAGAGAGTCAGGCGCCGATCCAGTTTGTCAAGATAGTTGACAGAGGTGTTTCGGATATTTGTGGTTCGGCTATTTTATCATGGGAGACAAGACGTCAGTACATCCTACAACACTCTCGGTAGGCGACAAATATGTTTTAAAAAAACTGTATTCGAATTTCAGAATTCTGTTTGTATTTCTACACGTTTACATTATGTAACTCTACTCGTATTTCAGAATTATGTTTGTATTTCTACACGTTTATATTATGTAATCTGTTATTGTAATTTGCATTTTCTATTTCCTTATCAATGGAAATTTTATCTGGATTTTTTGCCGACAAATCTGTGTACGCCTGTGAATTATGATAAGAGTGAAGTCGGTAAACAGTCCTTTCATGTGGGCCCAGATGGAGGCTGCATCACAACCCAATCCCAATCCGGCCCATAGAGAAACCCCACCCCACTTGGATAAGCTAAAGCATTGAGTGGCATACTCGTAGGTCCAAGTTGTTACATTTCTCGGTTTACACGGCCCAGATTTCTCCTTCCTTTTCTCTTCTCTCTTTCTAAAATTCGGATCATCCAAAAAGTTTTGAGCGGTCAGGGTACAAGTTGAGTACCGACACGGATACCCAGTCGGCAGCCAAGTTTTTCTCATTTCACAAACACAAAAAAATAGAAAAAATAAAGCAAAAAAATAGAAAAAATAAAGCAAAAAAACAAAAGTTGTTTCAATTCCAATCCATCTTCTTTCTAAATTAAAATCTCAACCACTGTTTTAAAAAAATTAAAGGCAGTAAAGCCGCAAAAGCAAAACAGCCATGGTTGATCTGTGAAATAAAGTCAAAATCTTTCTTTGTTCAAAAAAAGCAGGTAGCATGTGGAAATAAGAGGCCTTCAAACATCCATATATTCTCATGTTTCGATCCTCTCTGGTCCAAGTCTTAACCTAGACGGGAGTACGTGATAGTCCAAATCTAAATCATACATTGTTTATTCAATCGTTTGGGTTTGCTCAAAAACTCTTAATTCTTACCGGTAAGAGTTTTAAAATAAATTCAAACTATTAATTGCAACAAATGAACGATCCAGATTTGGACTGTCTCCTTCGTTTCAAATTAAAGACCGAAGAAGATCCATTTTCATAACCATATACATTGAAAACAACAGAATTGTACCATCTTTTAAGATAACCAAGTAGACAAACTGAGAAATGGAGGGAGAAGGAAACAGAGAAAAGGGGAAAAAAGAAAAGGAAAGAGCAAACTTTGGCTAATAAAGCTGGTGTCTTCTGTCATGCCACCATCTCCACCTATTAGAAAAACAACCAAATTGAAATTGTCATGATCTCTTGCCTCTTATTAAAACACAGAGAAAGATGGAAAAATATTCTTTGCAAACTTCGATACAATTATTCAAAATTTTTTGCTGAAATATTAAAAAGTGGAGTATATGCAAATAATTATTCGAAATTTGTGCTGAAAACGTTTGCAAACTTCGAAATATTCTTTTGTTACTTCCCAGAGGGCTATTTTTTAGAGAACTTTTCTGAAATATGTGAACGAAACAGAAGTCAGAAAACAAGAGTGGGACCCACAAAAGGTAAACTATGTCTAATTAGCTCCGGAGCAAGGTTATGTGGTACTCCGTGACACTCCAGCATCACACATTCTTGTGAAGTCTACGATTAAGTACCCTACATAAATTTGTAGAGTTTGGGTATTCCGGAACATCACGTGACCATACTTTGATAGTACTGAGCGGTTAAGAGAACTGTGATTCATTCTATGAGTGCTACAAAATGGAATTTTCGGAAAGTTAATTAATGAGCATGGTTGATGTAACTTACCAGTGGAAATCCCATCTGGGCCGGACCTTGGACATCCGGTTCTCGCCATGCGGGTATTCAGTATCGGCCCGTTGGGTGTTTCGGAAAGCACAGCACCCGATTGAGTAGATGCCGATGAGCAAAATAAGCATGACAATGTTGAGAACCGAGAGCTTGTGCCAATCATTCCTCACACTTTCGAGCACCCCGGCTTTGCACGAGTCGCACTCGTAGCAAAGCAAGGTCGGAGCGTTGTTCCACCGGTAGCAGTCCGGGTCTTGGGCCAACATTGCGGCCCCGTAATCGCATGAAGTTGGTGGCTTGCAGCAACCCGACTGAACATAATTTTGTAAAACACTTTTCAATAAATATTCCGGCAGCAAACTACTTCTCGGTTTCATTTTGAACTTACTATTTTGGAGCATACATAGTTTCGCATAATTTGAAGGAAAAAATGGTAGTGTTTAAAATTGAATGTTCCATAAAAATATCTCGAAAACAGAAATTGTTTAAAAATGGAACCTTAAAAAAATCTAAAGCATAAGCTGGAATATCCCATGGAAAACAAAAACCAAATATACTCCAAATTATGTTTGCGGTATGGCTACAATACATTAATATGCACCTATTGTATGGTTCATATTGTGCAAGCTCATGGCAATCGTAACATTTTTAGATACACTTATTGTATGGTTCATATTGTGTCACATCATGGCAATCGTAACATTTTCTAGTATCTCGTAACTTTTCAACAATAGGATTGATAACATTTTCTCTATGATTCATAATATTTTGGTGCGTCTCGTAACTTTTATACAAAAAAAAAAATCGTAACATTTTATTCATAAGAGATTAATCGATTCGTAAAATTTTTAAGGGTACATATGACACACACACACAAATAAAGCTGTGTATCATTGCCTTTCCCGTTTGTTTAAATCAGTATTCATAAAAACTCTTTTGCCTGATTAAGAACATAAAGGATTATGCGTGGTTCTTTTTTTTCTATTGTTTGATACAAATGATGAGAAACAATTGAATACCATGCATATATGTCTATATATGATTCATCCATCTCTTTTCTTTGGGTCTATAAAATAAATATAAGTCGAATCGAGTTGAACTTTTTAATGATCAAGTTCGGCTCGTTTAGCAAATAAACATGAAACTCAAGCTCAATCTTAGCTTATTTATAAACGAGATGAGCCCTTAAAGAGCTGAGCAAGGTTCATTTACTAAACACACCGAGCTTTCTTGAATCGAGCCGAGCCGAACTTTAAAGTGTAGAGTCTCGTTCGCCACACGAGTCTAAAACTCAAGCATGACTCGGTTACTAAACCAGTCAAGCCAAACCGAGCCTTTAACGAGTTACGAGAAGTAGCTCGGCACGTTTAGGAAACAAACATAAATTCACCCATATTTCCTAACCTGTATGGGAGACATGTCTCTTTGCAAATAATCGTACGGCGTCCAATACGCAACCTTATCACAAGCCTTGGACCCCACGACACAACTCCTAATCGCCTCCCAATTCCTCCCCTCCGCCACCCTCTTCCTCAGCCACCCCGAGTATTTCTCCAGCCGGTACTCCTTGTACACCCTCCCCTCCACCACATCGCCGCCGCCTCCACCCGTCACCACAAACCCGAACACGGTTAGTCCCATCAACGCCCCTATGAGGAGCAACATGACGAACAAGTAGAACCAAAGGGCCCACGGCACGCGGAAGCAGGCGCCGATGAAACCGGCTAGGGAGATTATCAGGATCACGAAGCCGATGACTAGGAGTGGGGTCTGGAGGAAGGTTTCGCACGCGGCGCTGCTTCTGGCTAGCCATAAGCCGCCGCCGATGATGGGGATGGAAGCTAGGAGGGTGAAGAGGTTTAGGAAGCCGATCACCGTGTTGCTGAATCTCAAGTACATCTCTCTCTCTCTCTCTCTCTCTCTCTCTCTCTCTCTCTCTCTCTCTCGTTTTTCTTGTTCGAATTAACTTTTTTCTCTTTAGATGGGTATATAGCATAATTGCTTTATGATTTGTTTATGTGTTACTACTGAAAAGCTTCAAGAATTTTGAATTGCTTTGCCAAATGGATTGCTTTTTGTCTCTCACTTTTTTAGGGCTTGCAAATGGGTTGCATGAGTAAGAGAGCAATGTTAGAATTACAATTTTCAAATACAATGTTCTTGTGGGTCCGCATACATCAAACAACTAAACAACACGATTGTCTGATTTTCAAACACGGTTGCTTATGTATGTGTTGTATCATGCATTCAACGTACTAGCTTTTTAACTAGTATTTTGCGTGTGTAAGATTGGTACTGTCATAATAGGCTTGAATTTTAGAAGCTTCAAGGATGAGAATTGAAGAATCAAATCATAATGGAGTGTCGGAAGGCAAGTAAAGTATAAATAGGGCCTAGTTTGTGTGAATTAAAAAGTGAGGGGGTGTCCATTAAAGATGCTCTTGGGTATCGAACCCCCTTTTGCGTCTTTTTTAAGCATGGGCAGAACAAGAGAATTAATTGTATGGATCATAGAGAATATTTTGGATGCTTTCTTTCTTTATCTTGTCTTTGTTTAATGGCTTGTTTGGTCCTCTTTATGGCTCCACTAAATAGTCCTCCATTCTTTTGTCTTTATTTTTTTGAGACGAAGGAACCACGGCAGAAGCAGGGACCTGTAGTGAGCCAAGGGTGTAGTTAGCAAATCTGGACTGTTCAAAGTATTTTGGACGGTCTGGATTTTAAATAAACTATTCGCTCAAACAATTAAACTATTTACACGAATAGTTTAATTAAAATCTGGACCGTCCAAACAAAAATGGACGGCTCTCAAACTCACCACACGCCTGTAGTAAGGCCACTAAAATGAACCCACTGATAGGGGGCATAAGCCTCCAGGTTACCCGACTATCCCGACCCGCCAGATAAATTTTGGTACCGCTCTGGAGAGAAGTCAAACCCTTCCCAAATTTAAGCAATGTCCTTCCCCTTCCAATGGGGCAAGCACAAGCTGGTCCTCCAGTTTATTGTTCCTGGTGGAGAAAAGGAATTCTACCTCTTTTAGCTTCTAAAAAAAAATGAATACAACCATGAGAATATATTACAATAATAATATCAATTACTTCAACAAGAATAGTATTAAATTAATAATTTTTCCAAACCCGGGGGCCGGGGACCCCTCAGCCCTAACATGCCTCAACCCCTGCATAATGCCCACAAAAAGTACATGTATTTTTTGAAAGTTAAATATCCATCAATATAGAATGAACATAGTTTCAAGTTGTATCACATTGGAACTCGACGTCTCATATCTCGAAAATCATCTCAGACAAAGTCTAAAACCAAGCTCATAGAAATTTCCTTTTCAATGTATATAAGGGAGCCGTCCGAGAGAAATTCATCTTTCATTTTATTCCATATCATAAGTCAGCTCCCCTCGAGTAAAAATCTTGGTTTCGCTACAATTTAAAGGATGCATGTATTTTTTGTTGGTATTAAATATATGATCTTTTTTAGTATCACCCCCATATTCAATTTCGGGCTCCGTCCCTGTTCCTAACTTAACCATCAGAGTGCGATCCGGCCCGATGGCACCACAAACTGATTGTTCCTCTCGCAGATCCAAAGGTGGAAGACGAGTTATTAATCATTAATCTCGAACAAATCACCATACCACACGTACCAACACCCTAAACCTCAAATATACTAACAAATTAGGCATTGGCAGTTGACTTTGCCTGCATCTCGTTTTCTTAAGCTGATCATCTTTCCAAAAACGCAACACTATTGTTCAGAAACGTGAGCTTGTAATGTACGTCTATGAATTCTTGTTGTTTATAAGGGTAAATTCTAAGCCGCCTCTGTTTTTTGTGGGGACTTCTGTTCAAATCTCATTTTAGACGTTGTAGCTTTACCATTTACTACCAAATAGAGATAGTAGTTTAGGCCCACCTGCTATAATTGGGCCCAGTAGTTAGATGACATTGATATAATCACATTCAAAGCACTGCCCCCAAATAGTAATTAATTGGTAGTCCCAAACCACGGTTACGTGATGCTCTGAATTATTCTAACATCACATGTTCATATTCATACATTTAAACATAATTTCCACGAAAATATGTAGTACTGAAATATCCCAGAGCATCAAATAAAAAGACCTGCCCCAAACTTCAATTGGAGTCAGACCACTAAAAAAGGACCACAATGACTTGGACACTTTTGCATGCGATGGATGATAGGGTGGAAATATGGAATGATTGAGATAGGGGGTATTTCAGTAAATGCTGAAATCACAAAGAAAATGGGTATTGTAAAGCATGAAAGCCCAAGGTGAAAACAGTGACTCTTTCAATTTATCGTGGGCCAGAAAGGCCCAAAACAAAAATTTCCTCGAGCATTAATAACGAGGAAGTTTACATTCAAGCAACATACATAATTCTTCCTCGCCTCCGCTAGAGAGTACTGTCCTATCATACTACATTACTATCTGTAGGGAACTCCACCGCACCTATATCAGGACCGAAGTTTACATTCCACCATGGATGGTGTTAGAAGTACATTTAACCCCAATAATAGGCTATAGAGACTTGAAACTGGGTATTGTTCATCCAAGACTAAGTGGGTTTTCCACGAACCAACTTAAATTGAATAAGTCAATAGAATTGGCTTATTAATTGAAATTGGGTTAATGTTTTACAAAGAGTGGTCTGTCTCGTAAAGTGCAATAAATTAATTTTGAGTTTAAGTGAATTTTTTGGAAGAGCCCCTAAATTTACAACTAGTGAACTAGCCCTTCATTTGTCTACGGAAACCAATTTACTCCTCATACCCCTCGGAGTCAACTTGGAAGGGGCAACTAACAAGCAATGTTTTATTCAACTTCATCAGCAAGAGAAATGAACACGGAAGGGCGATTCATTAACACTTCATAACATGGGGCAGGGGGTGCCTGCTATGTATTAGGTGTGTGGTACCGTGTTATACATCTCATTCGGCTGTCTATTACGAAAATGCACAGCTCGGATCAAATTCAAACAATGATTCTCATATGAAGTTGGATTTGATCCAAGCCATACATTTTAGTAACGGATAGCCAAATGGGTGCATGTCATGGTGCCTTGCACCTAGTGCATAGCAAGAGAACGGTTCCCATAAAATGATAGTAGTTAAATTATTCAATCATATGGTAAAAACTATTGCTATCAGTTAATTATTAGAATATTAAAATACTTAGTGTTCAGTAATCACTTTCCCCAGAGTTCATTTAGTGACCTTTGACCTATTGGAGGATTAAGAGCCCCACTTTTGAATTTTCTATTGACGTACAGCTGCTTAACACTGACTACTAAATTAGGGGGAAAAACATACAGAAAAGATATAGGTGAAGTGAAATATAATTTGCCGTCATATTAGCATTAGGTTAGTGATTTTCGCACTATATTTTTTAGAAAATGATATTGGCACTCCCCAAATTGTTAATGGCACTTCAAAAGGAGAGTGTCAATATCAATAAGGGGAGTGCTAATATCAAGTCCATATAGGGATTGATAATGGGATTTTGGTGTGCCATTAACAATTTGGGGTGTGCCAATATCAATTCCCTATTATTTTAAGGGCGATTTGTTCAAAAGTTATTGACAAAAGATTTGTAACCTCATTAATCCACCAAACAAATTTATAACTTATTCAGTCCTCACGATGTCATCTTTTTTTTTCTACCTTACCAAAAAAAAAAGTTTTTACCCTATGAAAGTGCCTAAAACCTTAGGGTACCCTATGAAAGTGCCTAAAATGCTTGGGTATCCAACGAAAGTGTCTAAACTACTAAAACCCTATAATAGGAAAGGCACCCTAAAACCTAAACCCTAGGGTACCCTATGAAAGTGTCTAAAATCCTAGGGTACCCCATGAAAGTGCCTAAATCCTAGAGTACCCTATGAAAGTGCTTAAACCACTAAAACCATATAATAGGAAAGTGCATGCTAAAACTTAAACCCTAGAGTATCCTTTGAAAATGCCAAAAAAAAATTCATGGACCTTAGACCTTGTAGAACTTTTGCAATTAGCATGGACTAAATGGCCCAATAAGTCCCACTTCTGGATCCTAGAACAATTAACCGATTTTTTTATCATGCGTACACTTTTTTTTTTTTTTATTCACGTGAAATTATCATTGTACCGTTTCATTAATTCACTTTTTTACACATAAGAGGATAGTGTAGTGTAAGTAAGCTCCGTAGGCCGAACTCCCTTTTTGATTTTTACACTTTCATGCCCAAAACACATTTTAACATGTATCCCATTTTTATTTTATTGTAATTTTTTTTCTTTATCTTTTTAGAGTATCTGTATAGGAAGTTGAAGAAATTTGGTGTGTCATGTAACGAGGGATCGAGTGTCAATTGTTAGAAAAGGGTTTTGGCGTTCAAAGAAGCATTCAAAGATTTAAATGGACCTTTTCAGCATTTGGTTTGAGCCAATTGTCAAGTCAGTTATCTACAGGGTTTCTATTACACAGCCCGAGAGATGACTCTAGCCAATCCTGTCTATCAAAGGTCTATAAATTAACATGTTAGGGCAACACAGAAACTCACGTCTTTTGAGAGCAGTCATAGACGACATCTTTGAGAGAGAAAAAACATAGAGCTGTTCAAAAAAAACGGTGAACGGTGAATCCGGTCCGGACCAAACCGATCTGCACGTTTTGGATTTTAACCATTAATGGTCCGGACACGGATTCAAAAAATAAAAAACCGTGACTCGCAATTCGGACACGGATTTTGATTTTGAAACCTTGGATAACCGATCCGGACCGTGGAATTTTTATTATATGTAATATGTAATTTTTAAAAAAAAATACATATATACGTATAAATATAGAATTTTACCACTTCTATAAATATTGTCAATTTGATATGAAAGGTTATACTGTTATCTCCTATAAAATCTTGGAGGTAGCTTCTACTATATATACTTGTTAACTTGCAGAATTCTAAACCTAATCTCACTAATCCGCCTCCCTCCAGTCCAGTCCAGTCGCCTTCCTCCTCATCCTCCTTTCTCTCTCTTTCTCTTTCAAACACTTGGATCACGCACACACAAAACGCATTTAGAGTATTAAACTGAAGTGTTTTATTTCAATGTTGAGTTTAGGTTTTTGAATGAGTTATGCTTCTTCTTTTTTTAGAATTAGTTGAAAATCCGTGGACAAATCCGGAACCGATCCATGACTCGCGGATCGGATTGAAACCGAACAATGAGACTTTTGAATCGGACACCGATTTAATTTTCAAAAAACCGTGACTCGCGGATTATGATTGGAATCTGGATTGTGAGCACCCCTAAAAAAACACGTCTACTCTAGTTCTTTGGGTCTTGGAGATTTAATCAATCAATGCTTTTCCAAGTATTCTCCAAGAAGTTTGAATCACTTTCAATCTCTACATTTGAGTTGCTTTCAGTGGATTTCCGGAAGGGTAATTGGAAGGTTCGACCATTTGAGGCGGCAGCAGTCAAGCAAGGGGTACGGTGAATGAGGATTCGACTATCGTTCTTGAGTCAATTGTGAGGATTCCCAATTGTGTAGTAAGTTCGATTGTAACCGTACAATGATTTTCTATAGTATTTGATTTCTACCCGTGGTTTTTTACCCATCTAGGGTTTTTCACGTATATCGCGTGTACATCGTTTATTCTTCGTTCCTATTATTGCTTGATTGTTCAATTGCTAGCAAACTAGGAATTTCATGTAGTTAATTCATATGAGTAAAAGTAGAAAGAGGAGTGTAGAGGGTAAAAAGGAAAGTGCCAATATTAATGACTAGTAACTATTCTGCACGGTATTAAAACTAACCAATCATATTCATCGCCAATCTTCACTATCCTTCTACTTTACTAAATAAAATATTCCGAAGTAGTAGAATTTTCTTAAGGTGAAATTAACTACGGGCGCAGGTGGTGGTTATCTCATGCGGTAGAGCTCTTGGAAGCCCCACACTGCATTCCGGAATTGAGTCCCCTTCCACCCTCCCTTCCTTCATGTAATAGATTAGGAATAACGAATAACAAAATAAATAAATTTAACTACAGGCATCGGAATATCGGGTATATTATACTTCATTGAAAAATGTTATCTAAGCACTAATCCTTATCTTCGTTTAATACGGCACGCATGTTTGAATATTCGTTATAATCAAAATAATATTTTCAAATATAAAAGTAGCTATCCTTTCAAGTAAACAGTTTCATAAATTAAGATTTGGCTATGCAAATCATCTACATTTCTCTTTCAAAATTGACTCCATACTCTGTGTTTTTGTTATACAGCTCGTTATTTAAATACATATGATTTTACGATCGCTCCGCGAAAAAAATGAACAAACGAAACGACAAAGTTCTAAATTATTTGGATTATTAAGAGAAATTTAATGTTTCATCATGTTTGGAATTTTTTTTTAAGTCATCATCTTAGTGGATTTTAATACTTATCTTCCCATCCTGAAATTGGTTGGATTGTCAATTATGCCCCAATTAATTATTTTGATCAGCACCCCAATTAATTGATTCATTATCTTTATATGTATAAAATTTAATTATACATATATATATGGTAAGTGTATTGGTGGGGAAGCCCAAGCCACCCTCAACTTGGCTAGAATTACCCCCTATATATGGTATAAAATACGCATTTTATATATTTAGGGGGAGTTTCCATTGGTATTTTCGGAATTTTTTAACTACAAATTGTCAAATCATTTGATGTATGTGAAGAGAATGACTTATTGATTTAATAACTTATGATCCAAAATTATCGAAAATACATTAGTGAAAGCTCTGCCTAAATCACCCATACAAATAACAATAGCAATTACTCCCTTTCTTTGTATGCATATGTTCTGACAAGTATGAATAGAAAGTATAGTTTCTTAAGAATATTACTCCCATTTCTTACATCTCATTCTTGAATTTCAGGCTGTATGAGGAAAACTTAAAAATTCAACAGTGATGTGAGTCAATGAAATTCCAGGTTTTGGCCTCTTCCAGAGGCGGCCCTGATGCTTGAGGTGCAGTGTGAGACACTTTGGGTTGTCCTACATTGATGAGAAAGTTGAAATGAGAATGGTACATAACAAATTACAACTAGTTACTGTATAACTCGAGATTAATCTTTTGAGTTATGTGGTTTGGCTAAGAGTTAATAGGTCAACTTGGGCTTGGGTCATTACAAGTGATATCATAGCACAACCCCGGTCTACATGGTGGGGCCCACCTCTAGAATTTGCATGGGCCACATCTTGAATCCCGAAGTTGGAACAAAGTGTTATGCAGAACTACGTGCTACACCATAGCCATCGGAGGAAGGTTGCTGGGCCAATGCAACGAAAACGTTGCATCATTAGGTGGAGAGATTGTGAGAACCCACATCAGTGAGAATGGTATATAACGAATCACGATCAGCTATCGTATATCTCAATGTTAACCTTTGAGCCACGTGGTTAGACTAAAAGTTAGCAGGTCAACCAGGGCGGGTCGTTACATGCAGCCGTTTTAAATCCACCAAAATTTATAAATTTATGGGACCTTCCTACTTTGGTACCCCTTATTATAGTACAACAAAAAAATGGTCATATCTTTAATCTTTGCTTTAGGCTCTTGAAATATCAAGCCCCATCTTGGCATCTGCTCCATGTAAATCCTAATTTCCTTCCCGACAACAAATAAATAAATATATCAAATAAAAAATGAAAAAATATATTATTTTTTTGTCATTCATCATTCTTATTCTATTACATGGGAGGAGGGGGGAGTGAGACTCGATCCCGGAATGCAGTGTGGGACATCCAAGAGCTCTACCGCATGAGTTAGCCACCACTTGCATAAAAAATATATATATATATTTAGGTAGTGTATACCATCTGGTTGAGAAAATTTTAACTGCCGGCCGGGTACCACGTGACAATACTCAGCTCGCATCTTGAAGTTAATTTGGACAGGTCGGGTTTTTGAAAAAAAAGGAGAGAGAGAGAGAGAGAGATCTGGACCCTCAAAATACTTTTGGACGATCGAGATAAATATTCGGACACAACGTGATAGTATCCGTTTGGCGTACCAGTTTTTCTCAGTACATAGTAATAATTTTTCCAAGCAAACAGGTCCGTAGATTACGCCACTTTCAGAGTCAGTCGGGGGCAATACCATAAGTAACTGAAAATGTAAGACTATATCAGCACAAAAGCTAACGTGTGGGACCACAACTAATTAATACTCACTCAAAAAAGCAACGGAAGGAATCATATGTTGCCGACGCGCAAGAAATATATATATAAAAAGATTAGATTCGCCACGACAGCCCTAGTTTCGTGTCACGCGCTGGTTGGGTTGGGCTTGTGGGCTGTCAGACCGTGAAGGCTGGCACGTGTTAAGGTTAGGCCTCCAAGACCAAGAGAGTCGTACGTGCGAGCCCACACATGCCGTAGTTTGACGTGGGTGCTGGCTTTATCCAATACCGAAAACACCATGGGTACGTAACACCGTATTGCATTCCAATTGTACATCATCAAATTTTGATCGTCCAAAAATACTTTTTGACATTTCGGATTTGAAATTGCATAGAATATTTTAAATTCAAAACATCAAAAAATGTATTTGGAGGATCAAAATTTGATAATGTACACGCGAGTTGTGTACCCATAGACATGTTCGATACTGTGTGTACAGGAGGAGTATTTGACTGGGAGACTTTTTCCCAAGGGCGGGAAAGGAGGCTCCTTGTTTCACTAAAAGCCCTCACTTTCATGCATAAAATACTCCCTTGTAATTAATTCAGGAAATTCATAAAAAAAATATAAAAAAATAATACGGGTACATCACGCATGCACACCACCATGATGTGGCAGATGAGGAGAAAACCAATGTGTTGCCCACCTAAAAAATGGGTGGTTCTTCATCTACCACATTGCCTTGGTGTGCATGTGTGGTTTACCCATAGCATTGCTGTAACATAAAAACTGATTGAAATTATTAAAAAGTTTATCGAGCAAGATTTGATTCGGGTATCGTAATTCGTAACGGCCGGCACATAAGGCTTTTGATTGAATTCGGTATTCTATATTCGTTCTGTCTCGAATATCCTGGTACAGATCAGTACCGAATGACACAATACTAGTAGTAGTATTATTATTTTAAAAATAAGCATATATGTAGCTAATTTTTTCAGCGTGGGAAACTAACTGTATTCATAACTAAAAAATTACTAATTTTTGGTGGGTTGGAAAACTGCCCGAAAGTTGAAAAAATTCAATTAGATTTCTCATTTTCTGTATTCAGGTTTAGCTAATTAAACAGTGAGTAAATATGCTGTCTTGTGCTAACTTTTAAAGTATCCACATCAAATTAATAAACCACTGTTCGTTCGTATAATGTTATTATACTTTTTGCTTATCCTTCATATATGGCCACTTATTAAAAAGGTTGAACTCGGATTGATATGCAAATATTTGACAAATACTCCATGTATATTGATTACACATTATAATCAATTTACAAGTCAAATTGATTATCATGTTTGTGATTATTGCGATATTTACAATATCGTAAACTATTAATTACTGTTCTTCAATAGAAAACACAAAGACATAAATTATTATAAATTGTTATGACAGCTCTTTGACTATTAATAATAATAAGTATGACCCGGGCCGAACGGACTCATAGTCAAGCAAGATCAATTGATTTTTATACTAAATTTCCAAAAACTCCTCATTAATCTGCCGATAAAAAAGAAAGAAAGAAACACTCCTCATTAATTACAGAGTTATTCTTCTCACATACATCAGTTGATTTGACGATTTATAGTCCAAAAATATGAACAATACCGTAATGAAAACTCATCCGAAGTTTATATTAGTAGCACATGACACTACAAGAAAAATTACTATTCCCGGCATTAGAAAACTGCCGGAAAAAAGTCCCAAAACCGCCTGGAAAATTATTTCCGGCGGTAAAAATGCCAAAAACCACCCGCCGTCCAAACGGCCATCGGGAAAACATTAACGGCGGTAATCTACCGCCGATAATAGTAGTTGACTTTTACCGGCGGTTTCATTACCGCCAGTAAAGGTTATTTCCGGAAAAAAAATTTTTTTGTCTCGCACGAGTTTCGAACCCGGGACCCTTTGTGTGGAGCCCCGACACCTAACCACCCGACTACCCAAAATTTTTGGTTATATTTAGGAATAAAAATATTTATATTAAAATTTACGTTTTTACCGGCGGTTTTTTTTTATTACCGCTGGTAATAGTTGTTTTACCGGCGGTTTATAATTACCGCAGGTAAAAGCCACCTTTACCGGCAATATTATTACCGCCAACAATAAAACCGCAGAAAAGGTCATTTTTTCCAACGGTTTGTGATTACCGTCGGGAGTGGTACCTTCTACCGGAGGTTTTGTTACCGCCGGTAAAGCCACATTTTCTTGTACTGACATTTGTTTTGATCCAAGCATATCACTCCCTAGGCACTCCATTCAAATAAGAATTAAAATACGTTTCATCATAACTCAAACTAATAGTGATCAGATTGGCTTTAGATTTGGAGTGGGCATAACAAAAGATAGGACCTGTCTTTGAGGATTAAACTAGTTGACATTAGGTTTTACTTCCCTCCTTTTTATTTCTTTTGTTAATCTCATCTGGTTCCATTTCAATTTAATTATCGTCAGTAGCCACACTACCGAACCAGAAAAGGGCTTCTCAGCATATTCTATGAATATTCGTTAATCTTATTGATCATTTGTTTATTGTAATTAGATATGGCATCAATGAAGAGTTGATTAAGTCATACTCCCTCCGTCTCTTTTATAGTGTGAATATTTATATTTTTTGATGTCCCTTAATAAGTGTGTGTTTCTTAAAGTTAATGGGTCGAAGTTGTACAATTATCATTTTGCCATTTTAAAAGGTTTGTAGGTAAATAGTTAATGAGTAAAACTGGATGATAATTTTGAAAAATAGAGGTAAAAGGTGATGTGGAAAGTGTAAAGTTGATATGAAATGTGTAATGATAATGTTTCTTTAATAAGTTGGATTTACGAAGCCACACACTTAAAAATGGACGGAGGGAGTAATAACTTGGGAGAAAATTTTCAGTGCCGAGCTGCCTACGTGGTGCCTGACCGCTCATCCCGATTGTTCAAAAATGTTTCGGACGGTCCAGATTTTAAATAGAGAAAGAGGAGAGAGAGTGGGTGTTAGGATCGAATCACACACGCACACGATATACGAGTATAAACAGTAAAGAATCAACACAGGAATATACGTGGTTCCCCAAAACCGGGTACGTCCACGGGAGCGGAGAGAGAAGTTGTATTATTGATGATCAGAGTACATATGATTTTACAATAGAGAGTATATATAGTCACAACTTCTATTCCAACCTTAATTCGCATTATAGCCTGAATATCCATAATGCTCTTATAACTCCGTACCGTACCGCGGGACGAGTACCTCTCATACGCACTATATGAGCCACAAGTCCAACCGTGGGAGAATTTAGGCCATCTAAAACACTTTTGGACCGCCGAGATGCATGATCCGCTCCATGTGACATTGCCCACTTGGCACTGAAAAATTTCTCATATAACTTGGATTTGATTGGACAAGGCTCAAGTTCAAGTCCCCATGGCTCCTTATTTGGGGCTCTCACCACCCGTGGTGGGACCTTAGCTTCAGGGGTGATGTGGACACACACGCCACCCACGTTTTTAAAGATTCGGAGTTGCCACTCGGATTTTCTTTTGAAAAATGTTTGCCACCCGAGAAACCAGGTTACGAGAGGGGAAGGATTTTAAGGAAACCCTCTCGTCTGACACATAATTAATCTCTACTCAATGCTTTGGGATCTAGAAAACATTTTACTACTTAACTTTTTAACATGAAGCAGTAAATAACAGGGAATTTATACTGATAAGTTAGCAGATATGAATGGGTGTATGGTAATGACCTGGAGATTTTACCTTCTTGTAAATTTGATAATAAAGGCCACTCGAGTCAAAAGCCAGTATGAGGAATAGGCTTGGACCCCAATGTCTCCCCTCAAATTGGCATATCTGGTTATGAGATGGAATGATTGAGCTTTCCATTGAAATGGAAGAGGAGTGGGGTTTATATAGGGTAAAACTTGCTTTGGGAGCAAGCAAACGTGGTAAAAAAGGAGGGGGAATGCGGCCTTCCGTTAATTGCCGCCTTTGGCAGTCAAAAAAAGGTAATTTTTTTACCACCTTACGGTAGTTAAAGACCACCGTATGGTAATTGGGAAGGCGGTTTGTTTGGTCAATAATTTTGCTGAAATTATTGACTACCGTACAGTAATGGTGATTACATTACCATACAGTAATGCTGATTATCGTACGGCCATTGGCGAACAGGTAAATAAGCCAAACTTCGCGGGGCTGCCCCGAGTGCTACCGAACTTTGTTTTATGCGTGGTTTGAAGCGTTGGAAAGCTGTTTAAGTCTATTTTCTAACCCAAGTGGTTTGAACCCAAAATGTTTTGTACATCCAAGTATATGACTATTTTACCTTCAGATGGTTGGAAAATAAGTCGTTTTAGAAAAATCCTCACAACTCCTTTATTTGAAAACGGATTAAGACATATTATATATCGATAAAAAAGGTTTTGAATGTACTGAAAAAATGGTGTATGATAGGGTTTGTTTTAAAAGGTTTTCTTTTGTGTTTTGAGTACAAAGAGCATTGTTTGAAACTTTTAAGACATATTTTAATCCATGTCATCATTAGAGAGCCTACTGGCTACTACTTAAGGGCACTTGGAGGGTCCAAATTGGGGTGTCTACAAGTGGCTATTTGAGTTCAACAGTGACAAAAATGTATAAAAGTTTGTTTTGATACATAACTCTATATAAATGCAGGGTTTTTTTTTAATTATAAATTTATTGGTTCGGTATTATTGTATTCTATTAAGCTACATTATCTAATTATTCACAAATTTAAGAGAATGTTATTCATTTTGGCTTCGTCATACTTATTTAGTGCAGATAATGCTAAAGGGAAATCAAATTGCATAAAAAAAAAATATAAACTTTTAGCACATTTAATAGTGGAGCCGTCCATGCTTAGCTTCGGTTCCGACGAGGTGCGGTAAGGTCTCTATAGATAATGATGTATTGTGACAAGTTAATACTTTTTGACGGAAGGTGACAGGATACATACTTGCAGTTCCATTTTTTGCATCAAAATTAATATTGTATATGATTTCATGTGACCACCACCCTTGTCTCTCGTATCATATTCGCGGAATGAAAAAAATAATTATACTATACTAAAAGTCTAAAATATTTGTCACTAAAATTTATATTTCAGTGCAAGTGGTGGCTAGCTCATGCGGTAGAGCTTTTGGATGCCTCACACTGCATCCCGGGATCGAGTCTCACTCCCCTCTTCCCATGTAATAGATTAGGAATGACGAATGACAAAAAAAAAATTATATTTCAGATCTCTCATACGGAAAGTGCAGTGATGGAGGTGATGCAATGTTCCCTTGTTGGAAAGATGTGTGGTTGAGTTGTAATGATGTAATTGGGATGCTGGTTAGAATGGGAAGAAGTTTGGTTTGTGTTATAGAGAGAATGAAGAGGGGAATTAAGAAGGAAGTGGAGTTCCTGCCTGTGTAGTGTGGGGCATTTGACCGTTCATTATGAAAATGCACAGTTCGGATTTAATTCGAGTCCCATGTAAATCCGAATCGTCTATTTTTTGGATTTAATCCGAGTCATACATTTTCGCAATGAACTGTCAAATCTCCGCACCATAGGGTGCTGTGCACATGGTGCACAACAAGGACACTTTATCCTGAATAAGAAACCATTCCGAAATTACATTGAGCGGATATTGGTTGATATGATTTTAAAACGTTTTTACTTATCTTTGGACAAATGAGTTTCAATCCATTGTTAGCAAGTTTTTTCCAAAGTAACTATGCTTTGAAATCATATTGACTGGATCTCTGTAATTTTTTAGGTGAATGACTCCGATCATCAAAGTGGGACTTAAAAAAAGCAAAAGCCCCAAAATAGCTAGAATTGGGCTCTCGTGGACAAGAGAGAATCCTGTTGCGACCAAGTAGGCAAATATTGACGAAGGTGTGACTGTATTTTTCAGCAAGTCAAGGAGATTTTTTGCAAGAATGTTAGCGGGCAAAATAAATGTATACAAATGTACTTTAGCAGCATGAAGGTCTTTAAAAGGTTGCACCGCACAACGCTTATCTGGATTATCTAAAAGTGTTTCCAATCGTTTGGAATTAAAAAAAAAAAAAACTCTTTCAATTAAGAGAAGAATTTTCCATGGAATAATTTTATTTAAATCTATACCATTAAAAATACCGTTCGACGGCTTAGATACGGTGATGCACGGTACAACCCTCACTAGAGGCCCCGGGTCCATCTTCAATCAGATATTGCAATCTAAAAGCCACTTACTCAATTGAAGGCAAAGAAAACTGTCATTAAAAAAAAAACTACAAGATAGAATTGGGTTTTTTTTTTTCAACTCCAGTAAATTTCAGACCCACAAATTGATCAATTTATTGTGGACAAAAATTTAGATAAACATGTACAGTCACGAAATATCAAAATTACTTGAAAAAGTTAACCATCGTTTGCCTTTAACTTTTTTCCCCCTTCCTTTCTTCCCCCTCTTAACTTCTACTATTAAATTTGATTTAGTTTTTTTTACTTGGTGATTTTGGTATAATAAGAGGATCAAAAAATAAAACATATTAATTGTTTTTTAAATATCAGAAACTAATTAAATTTTAAAATTGTTATTTAAAACATTATATAAAAATATATTTTTATATTCTTATGTCGAAACCCACTAAAAAATATCAATAAAAATAAACGAAGAGAGTATTAAACTCATGGGAAAACTTCAAAAAAAAACCCTGAACTTTCAGTCAATTCTCATAAAAACACCCAAACTTCAGCCGTCAACAAAACCACATCTGAACTTTCTATTCCGTCAACAAAAAGATCCTTGCCATCCCATTCTGTTAATGTTTTGGACAGAAGGAGTTAACGAGGTTAACTCTTAGTAGATCTTCCAGCCCTACCTACCATTTTGGTTGTGCACTGGGATAAGATTTTCAAAAATGTGGTCTATAATATATCGATGAACTATCCAAACCATTGATTATTTTCTAAATAACTTTTCGAGCTAACCTGAAATTTTCTAAGTGCATGATTGAATCATCCAAATTTTCATTCAGAATTCAGGATCCTATAATCTAAATGAAACCTTCAACGATTGGATAGGGTACTTATATATATCCGATTGACTTGAATTTTTCATGGCTAACTCAAAAAAATATTTGGAAAATAATCAACGGTTTAGATCGTTCATGTGGAACCCCGTAATGGGTCCACACATGGTCATGTCTAGAAAGTAAAGTCTTTCTCCAAAATACTCTCTCTCCTCTTTCAGTCTCTCTCCTCAAATTTTCAAAAACAGAGCATCTCCGACCAGCATCTCTCTCACCTCATATTTCCAAAAATAAATTTTATGAGCAAATTAACAAAAAAAAATTCTGAAAGATAAATAAGGGAAATCATAATTACATGTGTGTTTACAAAAAATTCTATGAACAAATTTCAAGATTTCACTTTAAATTCCATGAAAAAATTCAATGAAACAAACTCGCCCAGTCAACTTCTTTCGTGATTGGGCTAATTGTAGTTGTTGCTGATATTAAGATCCAATCAGACATATCATCGAACACATGATGGGCAAAGATGGATTCAAGAGCAGAGATACGTTCAAGCGCTTTTTGGGTTCCAATTTGATAGCTACAAGCCGAAGCGTGAGCTTGAGATAAGACTTAAAAGGTCTGACATATTAGATCCAACAAAAACCCCAATACCAAAATTGAAACAAATTTACATTAGACCTTGGGAGCTCAACAGCTCGAATTTTTGGGGGAAAAGACCATTGAGACCATAGTAGGATTACCAATGTCGGACTAACTCGATGGCTGCATGCGATAGCAACAAAAGCGAGGAAGACAATCGGAGCGGCGGCTGGAAAATCCAGAAACGACACAATCTGATCGGAGCAACGGCTCAACTTGACTAAAGGCTATTTGGCTCACCAATCAGAGAGAGACGACGGTGGTTTGGAGCAAATCTACTGCATGCTCTGTTTTTTATTTTTTCAATTGGAGAGAGAGAGAAGGTTTTTTTTTTTTAGTTCTAACTTAAACGACGTCGTTTTGAGCACTTAACAGAAACTCAACGTTTAAAACCACTGTTAAGTGTTAAGTCATCCGTTAGGTCTCCTCTGTTAAAAACGTGACGGAATTGGACGACAGAGATTTTTTTGTTGACGGAATATAAAGTTTAGGTGTAGTTTAGTTGACGGTTGAAGTCCGGGTGTTTCTTTGAGAATTGACTGAAAGTTTTGGAGTTTTTTTGAAATTTTCCCTAAACTCATTCGTAGCAAAAGTGACTAGCCCACCCAAGCCATTATGGCCTGTTTGGCGGAATGATACGAGAGTCGGGCATTCACATAAGCCGAATATGGATATTTTGATGGAGGAATATCCGGGGTTGGTGTAATTTTTTATACCCGGCCTGATAAAATAATCCTCTTTGAGAGGGATAATTTTTGGACCAACCCAGCTACGCGTACGTACACGTGCATGTATGTACCCGCACGAACGCATATCGACCGTCCATTTCAGGAATCGACGGTCCAGATTTTAAAAAGACTCTTACATGTAAAAGTCTTTTTAAAATCCGGACCGTCGAAAACACGCACGGACGGTAAAGATGCACCATCCGTGCATATTGCGTACGCGCCCCGTGCGTACACATCGAACTTTTGTTTTTAGACACCCCTTAAGGTTTCCGGAACATATGCAGGTGCGTAGAGACCTAACTGTATAACCGATTCGATTCGTACTGAGCCATCCTATTTGTCTTGGTTTTGCGATTCATTGATTTGGTTATGGTTCTGAAAAAATAAGAATCATAATTTTGGTTTGGTTGCTAGTTATCAATTTAAGAACCGTGGTTAGAACCGAACCGGATCATTTAGTGTTTTGATTTGGTAAGTTATTTTTTTCCTTACGAAGAGGAGAGCCTGAACAATTAAGAATTGTTAAGAGTGTCAAGTATTCAAAATTCAGTACCCAATTTCATTTTCTTGCTTTCCCAATTGGTTTTGAAATCTTACTAAACTAATGCCCAGTTTTCCACTTATTAAGTAAGGAAGATCTTTGATAAAATCTCAATTTTTTGAACTAAAAAATATGAGATTTTGCACTAAAAAATCAAGTGGGAAACTGGGCTTAAGTATAATTATTTTATACGTTCTTATGCTTTGAAAAGAAAAAATGTTTGGATGTTAATTGGATTGAACCAAAATCGAACCAGTCTTGCGGTTTGGTTTTGGTAAGGTTCTACACATATATTGGTTAGAGCAACTCCAACACATGCCATTTTCTTTAAAATGAAGAGTGGAAATGACATATTAAGGGGAGATTTTATAATTTATGCCCTATTTTCCTCAAAAAGTTGTACTGTTTAGAGGGACCCATCCACTTTTTTGTCACATCCACTTTTTAAATTTAATATGTCACTTCCACTCTTCATTTTAAAGAAAATGGCATGTGTTGGAGTTGCTCTTAGGTTTTGATTTCCAATTTTTTAGAACCGTTCAAAATGATCCGGTTCCTGATTTATTAAAGAACCGGACCAATCCGAACCGTTAGTGGATTACCAAAACAACCCTTGGGGGCCAATTTATTATCTTTCATGGCTTGAAAATATGCATATATTTTGGTGTTTTCTTGTTTTATGTGAATAGATACACACTATATGAATAAAAAGCAAAAATTGATAAAAATTACTACAAAATGACTTTTAAAACATGGGTTTAAAACAATCATTGAATAATGTGAGGTTTTTTTTTTTTTACATCATTGTACCCTATCCACCTCCACCCCATTGCATTCGTCTTATATAACAGTATAACACTAACAAATCCAGAAACTTTTAGTTTCCTTTCCTAAAATAATTCATATTTACTCTTTTTCCTCTCTTATTATATCACCTTATCCCCTAAAAAAATGTATACGCTTATTACCCCAAAAACCATCCTCAAATTTAAACCAAACAAACTTCAAGTTTTAATGAATATTTTGTGGTATTGGATTCGTTATGAAAAACCAAAGCGAACAAAGCTAGATTTTGTAGCGGGACTGAATATTTAGATCCAAGAATTTAGGCCTATTGGTGCCAACCAGGTCTGGGATAGGCCCAATCCATGTCGATGGTAATGTTCCAGAACATTCGTATGATCGCCCCGCCCGCCTGGTCACGGTCGGGTCGAATCATAGGGTCAAGTCACGACTAGAAGACAGAGGCTGGGCAGAAATAATGATACAAGTATATTTGCCTCGGATACGTGGCACCAATCTCCGTTCAGCACGTGCCGAGGCTGTACTGATCACCTGCAATGTGGTATTCAAAAATCACACGGACCAGCCATGTGATACGGGTCTCCTCGCGACACGTGGTTAGGCCTTGCATCATACCAAAAGAACAAAAGCAGCCGTTGTACAGCTCGGCTACATGGCACGACTATCTCATATCCACGCGTTCACAACACTTGCAAATCATCGTAGCAGGTCAAAAGGTAGTGATCAAGGGCTGATTGTCGGGCAGAAGATGTATTAGCCATCAGAGTACCTTATGATCGTGTTCGACTATTGAGCCTAATCCGAGATGTCCAGTAAAAGAGAATCCAGATTGAACACCGCCAACAAATTACTGCAAAGAGTAAAACTAAAAAGCTAGTGAAGGGGTGGGAATAGCAAAAAAGAGCAAAGACATATCCATAGAGGAAAAAGAAAAGATTTTAGTAGTAGTATTCGTAGTTGTTTTGTTTAATGTTTTTTTTTTTTTAAGCGGACGTGAAATAAGAATAAACTCTGGTTCAGTACCGCAGTTGAGTCACAAACAATCTCTCTCTCTCTAGGCTCTCGTTGTCCCTTATCGCCTCACGTGTTCTCATTACCTTCTCCCTCCATCTCAACCAGACTTCTTCCCCACAACCCAAAACCAACACAGCAAAAAATCTACACACAGAAAACAAAGAGAGATCACAACAAACCCTAGACGGACAATCCTTCTTCTCCTCCAAACCCTAATCTCCCTGGGGCGCCCCCTCATATCTTTTTCCCTTTCTCCCAAACCCTAGAAATCTCCCATCTCGGTGGATTCTTGTGCCAAACCCTAGGTTTCGTCGCCGCTTGGTGCCGTGTTCGTTGAATCGGTGGATTCTTGTGCGGAATCTCTTGTTCCGTTTCCTGAAACGCTAGAAATATCCGGCTTCGAAGGTTTGTTCTGTTTCTGATGCGAAGCCCTAGTTTTTGGTGGTTTTTGTCGGTGGTGTGTTGTTGAATCGGATTGGGCTAGTGGGCAGATGCGATTGAGAGGTGGATTTACATGCCGCCAGAGCCTTTGCCGTGGGATCGGAAGGACTTCTTCAAGGAGAGGAAGCAGCACGAGAGGTCGTCGTTGGATACGGTGGGGTCCGTGTCCAGATGGAGAGACACTCCTCCTCACCACGGCGGCGGGGGCCGCGAGTTTGCTCGATGGGGATCGGCCGAGTTCCGCAGCAGAACACCAGGTGAGTCCCTTAAAGTTTTAGGGTTTCGTTTCTGATGTTGGGCCGATTGTTGGAATCGTAGTTTTGGGTAGAAGCCCTAGAAACAGATGTCCTAGGTTTTTGACTTTCTTTCCTTATACAGATAAATATATGGACTGACTACTGGTGTTTGTGATGACTTTTCTCCAGCGTTCCCAAATCTAGGTTTTCGTTTTTCTCTGGCCCCAATCTTCAAATCAACTTTTTCCTGATGTTGGGCCCAATTTTCTGATCATTTTTTGTTTTGTTTATGGTAGCCCTAGAATCAGATATCATAGGTAATTGGACTTTCTTTTGGTATACACATGTATATATGGACTGGTTATTGTTGTTTGTGATATTTTTTCCGGCGTTCACAAATCTAGGTTTTCGTTTCTTGTTTTCGCCTCAATCTTCAAATCAATTTTTTTTTCCCTTTGGAAGCCTTGGTGACAGCTTAGATTGTGGAGGAATTTTGTTCTTGCCCTGCTTTTAGTCTCTTTTTCACTAATACGTGTAATATCTTGTGCTGATTGAGGTGGTTTATTTTTATTTTATTTACGGTGGAGTTTTTTCTAGCTAATCCTGTAGATCTGGGGTTTCCATGTTCGTAATCGGTACCCTGAGACTGGGGACTTGTGTATCATGTGAAATTCCTTTTCTTTCTTGGTTTCTCGGAGAATACTTGTTTGCTTGATGGGTGCTATTGGTACCTTTTCCCCTTTTTAAAATATTCCGTTTCGATGTTGTCTGCTGAAGGTCATGGTAAGCAAGGTAGCTGGCACCTCTATTCTGAAGAGTCCGGCCATGGGTTCACGCGATCTCGGTCCAATGAGAAGATTATAGATGATGAGAGTTTTCGGCCATCTGAGTCTCGTGCAGATGGAAAGTACAGCAGGAATGGCAGGGAGAATCGAGGTTCTTTCAACCAGAAAGATTGGAAGAGTCGCTCTTCAGAAAATGGTGGGTCCCCAAACGGCCCCAGCAGGCTGCTTGACGTGAGTGATCAGAGGTCAGTCGATGGTATAATAACATTGAACTCTCATCCTCATTCCGACTTTGTAAACACATGGGATCATGATAAGACTGGTGGTGTCAATGGCTTGGGCACAGGCCAGAGATTTGATAGTGAAAATTCGCTGGGAGATTGGAAGCCTTTTAAATGGACTCGATCGGGGAGTATGTGCTCCCGGGGGTCTGGTTTAAGCAATTCAAGCAGCTCAAA
Organism: Gaultheria prostrata; assembly: GCA_036023075.1. Classification (NCBI taxonomy): domain Eukaryota; kingdom Viridiplantae; phylum Streptophyta; class Magnoliopsida; order Ericales; family Ericaceae; genus Gaultheria; species Gaultheria prostrata. The sequence continues at coordinate 49,256 of JAXBDA010000429.1, read as the reverse complement.
AAGCATGGGAGTGGATTCCAGCGAAGCAAGGGCTGAGGCTCAGATGGGGAATGTCACTCCAGTGCAGTCTCCTTCAGGGGATGCTGCTGCCTGTGCTTCATCCGCTGTTGCCCCGTCTGAAGAAACAAGTGCCAAGAAGAAGCCACGCCTTGGTTGGGGTGAGGGCCTGGCTAAATATGAGAAGAAGAAGGTTGAAGGACCTGATGATATTGCAGGTAACAATGAAACCAATTATTGTGGTCCACCCGAACCTTTGCAGTCACAAGTTTCAAACTTGGCTGGTAAAAGCCCTAGAGTTGTGGGATTCTCAGATTGTGCTTCTCCTACTACTCCGTCCTCGGTTGCTTGCAGCTCCTCACCAGGTAAAATAGACTGTTCATTTCTGATCTTCTTTGGATATTTTGTTTTATTTAAGGTTTTCTCTGCTTGGCTGGGAGGAAGTTAATATGGGCAGAATGATAGCAAATCTTGAAAGTGTGAATTTTGTCCTTTTAAACTCAAAATTGGCCTTAATTTTACTGTACAACCTGTTGTTATTTCCATTTAGTCAATCATCATTAATAAACTAAGCGTCGTTGCTTGGTGCAATGGCGATAACTTGGTCTCTGAAGTTTGAAATGTGGTTTAAAGTTAGGATGGTTTGAAGTTAATATTATAACTTCGTGCGCAAAAAGATTCCAGAACTTTCAGTTTGCATATTGGTGTCACTGTTAAAGACTTGTAGTATTAACTCAAACTGGACCTTTAATGTACAGTGCAATGCAATGTGGTTTTAACTTGATTCATTAGGTTGGCAGACTTGTGACACTTTTAGTACCAATTCAATCCTTGTTATACTGTATCCTACGTAGTGTATTTCATTAATACAATTTGTCTGGATGAACCTAGTGGCCAGTTCTGGGTAAATGCCCCCTTTTGTAATTGTCAGAATTCAAATATACAACGAATTGGGTGACCACTGTACTAGTAGGTTTGATGCCAAGTTGATTTAGAATGAGTTGTTTTCTCCCGTAGGCCTTTGTAAAGTCAACACCATAGATGCTCCATTAATGTATATTGATAAGATACTTCATTAATGTATACTGATAACCTTATTGCAAGGTAGACACAACAGATGCAGTAATAGTAGAATTCTGCTTGTAATAAACTAAATTAGTTACAAAGCTTTGGATCCAATACAATCATTGTTGGGGTAGAGATGTTGTTGCCATTCGTTGCCTTCTTCCGATGTGGTTCCTATGATAAAATCTCGATCTGCCTCCCTGGGTGAATAACCAACTGTTTAAATTCCCCCTAGTTTTCTGCATTCAATGTTTTTGTTTCCCTCCCCGTTAATGAGCTATATGATGTGTTATGAGCTTGTGAAAGTATATCTTGTGCAACTGGGCGTCTGTACAGGAATCGTGTTGTCAAAGTGATAGTCTTTTTTACGTAAAGACATGTTTTCTTTTCTTTTCTTTTTTGACAATCTTTTCGGTCATTGATTTTCGCTCTCTTTGTTTACGATGTTTTTTTTTTTTGGGTTCTTATTCACTCGAATTTACTGCATCACCTTCTCTTTGTGAAAAATTGAATCAGCTAAATGTAAAATTTACATTAGAAAACTGTCCCACAATTATCCATGTGGACTGTAAAAGAATTTAGTGGGAATATAGGAATGTACATGAGCCGTTGAGTTTTTGTTTTTATTTTTATTTTTTCAATGTGGGTTTTATTAACATCTAGTGCATCTACTTTTTGAAAGAAGAAAGAACAAAATCATTTCTGCTGCTGTCACCTGAATATTAACTTAACCACCATCCTGTAACTTTAGGGTTATTCTTAGAATTGGAAATGTCATCTTTCGCGATTTGTGTTGTTGTCAATTGGTTCATTAGTAAATGCTGTTGATGAGCTGTCTGGCTTTTATGCGATTTCTATGGTATTTGCTGTTGAGAGTTTTGGAAAGCAACCGGTACGGATGAAAGAAACTAATTTCCTTTGCTTGGGCTCTCTTGTATATTACGGTGGATTTAGGTTTAGTTTTGGTTCGTTTTGTGGGCTTAGATTGGTTCATTAGTAAATGCTATGACTTAGATTTGTTTCAGCTTCTTCTTTCTACGTTTTTCCTTTTGGTCTCTTGATAATAGGGTCACTGGTTTTTATGATGTCTTTACCATCTGTCCATGAACTTGAGTTTCAAGCTTTCTTTTGAAGGAACGCATCTCAAATGCCAAACTACTTGTTCCTTATATGAGCTGTCCATAAACTTGATTATACGAGCTGTCTGTTTTCCTAAGTTTTAAGTTGCTGGAAATTTTGCCTTATCCTTTCATTTTTGGTTTCAATGGGCATGGCTTTCTCCTCAATTGTAGGATACCCCAGCATGAACTTGATCACAGGATATTACCATGAGTAGTACAGGATGTAGTTTATTTTGCTGGTGTTTCACTGAAATTCTTTCCGTGTTGCATAGTTGGTATGGGAATGCCAACATTGCTTTGTTCTGAATATTGTACAGCATACAGTGTACCAACATGCTAGTATCTCATTTATCCAAATGGTTAGTTTATTAGGCATCTAATTTTTTGAAGTTTTCCTGTATTGTAACAGGTGCGGAGGAGAAATGTTTTGTTAAAGCCACCAGTATTGATAATGATACTAGTAATTTATGTTTTTCACCAAATCCTCGGTCTCAGAGTCATCTTGAGGGGAGAGATTTTAACTTAGAGAATCTGCATCTCACTCCAACTTCTAATTTAAGCTCTTCAATTAGTGAATTGCTTCAAGCTGATGATCCTGGTTCTGTGGGTTCCAGCTTTGCGAGATCCACTCTTATAAACAAGCTGCTGGTATGGAAGGGTAACATTTCAAAGGAATTGGAGGTGACTGAATCTGAGATTGAGTCACTTGAAATTGAGCTGAAGTCATTGATATCTGAATCTGGAAAGAGTTGTCCTCGTCCAGCCGCATCCAGCAGTTCTCTTCTCAGGGAATGCCAAGCAAAACATTGTGAAGAACTAGTTGCTGACTCCAATTTTGTTACTCGTCCTTCTCCATTGCAGCTTGATTCTTCTGGGGACATGATTGTTGAGAAGGCATGTGGTGGCTTGGAAGACAAACGTGGTCAAGTTGGAGATGAAGATGTTGATAGTCCTGGTACTGTAACATCTAAATTCATTGAGCTGCTTTCTTCAACAAAGGGCGAGAGCTCTGGTTACGTGGAATCAAGTAAATCGGGACACTTTGAGATGAAATGCTCCGTGCATTGTTCCATTGAGGAAAAGACAGCATCTGCTTCTGAGGTTGGTGATCGTCTAGTTGCAAGCAAGAGTTCTGCTCCTCAAGTTGGTGTGAGTTCTCGATGTGACAGTGATAACATATATGATCAAATAGTGGCGTCCAATAAAGAGTGTGCAAATAGAGCTTCTGCAGTACTTAATAATTTATTGCCATCTAGAACTAGCAATTTCCCTAGCTGGGCGAGTAATCCAATGATTCAGGAAAAGTTTGCATCGAGGAGGCGTTTCTTAAAATTTAAGGAGAGGGTGATCACCCTCAAGTTTAGGGCATTTCAGCACCTTTGGAAGGAAGACTTGCGATTGCTTTCCATGAAGAAATATCGAGCCAAATCTCAGAAAAGGCTGGAACTAATTTTGCGTACGCAGAATGGCAGCTATCAAAAGCATCGGTCATCCATGCGCTCACGTGTTGCTTCTCCAGGTAAGAATAATGCTTTCTTTACTTTCTTGTACACTAGTAGATGTTTGCAACTTTTTAACCTATCATGATCGATGAAAAGATGATCGCGACTTATTTCTTATAGCTATTTGGATTAATCATCTCTAGTTTAACCAATTCCACAAGTCCTTGCTTATTCCATGAGCTTAACCAACTCAATTTAATTTTACTTTATCGTCCATTGCAAAAGTGTCTGCTTTTATTTTTCCTTCAAGCTTTCTCAACTCCGATCATTTCTTTCTGCCTTGGAGTAAGAGTATAAGTGGGGCTCATTTTAACAAGATAAAATAAGGTTGTCCTCTATTACTCTCGTCGAGGGTATGAAGTCTGCGTTGGATGTTCTGCAGACTTTCAAACACTCACACGAGACACTCACATGAAAATGTTACCTACATTACCTGAGTCTTGTATAAAACACTGGGATATGGAAAATTGATACTTGGTTACTATTATGATTCACACGATGTAACTTTTAACCTCTTCATGGTTTATTGGTGAATCGAGCTGCACTATTACAACTTCCTATGAGCTGTATTTTTTTTTTCCTTTTTGAGTAAATATATTGCACTCGTAACGGTTTAGGTTGAGCAGAATTGGTTATGTTTCTCAAACTTCACACTTGACGATTTTGCTGGTATATTATGACATGGGGCATGTAAACATTAATATACATCTTGCTAGTTTCGTTTGATTGGTAGAGCTTGGAAAGAGTGATAATTTTTTGGGACTTGCAAACTTATTTTCCTACCTGATTTTCGTCCTATTTGGGTCCTGTTATGCCATTCATTTTTGATAACTTGGAATTTAGGTGCATTGAACGCGTGGTTATGCTCATTTGCATGCGAATAACTTTAATAACCTTGAAGTCAAAATTTGCCCTCTCTTTTCCCCTTTATTTTCACCCTGGCCTGCCCCCGTGAAGACTTGGACTATAACAGACACAGGTTTGTATTCAGTGGTTGCTTTTATGCAATGGATGTAATTTGGTCATTGGCTGCCTTTCTGTGAACCTGTTGTCTTGTTCCCTTCAAGTTTTGTGTTCTAACTGTTGTGACTTGTGAAGGACGCTCCACTACTAAAGGTCCTGATTGTTTAGAGAAGATTGAGCATTTGCCACCATTTTTTAACATTTTCTAAGTTCACTAAGTAAATTATGTAGTGTAAGCGTATTTTTAAAGTATTCTCATTGTTCTAGAGGTTTTTGTTGTTTGACATACTTTGGTGCATCCTGTGTTTTGTGGAGTATTTATATTGTTGACAACTCTCGGATTTCTCTGCTCTCTGTTCCCGCCCCAATTTGGAACAGGGTGGGGTGTAGATCTGACCCAACTCCTCCCAATCTAAAGAGAGCACCCAATTCATTCTTCCATTGTTATGATGCATTTGCTTAGGACGTGCAAGTCATTGGAATATATTCCATTCATTGCGAATGTGGATTCTCAGAAGAGTTTTGTTGAACTTGCTATTGTTCCCATTCAATGGGACTTCCACACTCTTTCCGGGGGTCTACTATGTGAGTTGTTAGTTTCTTTTCGAGTCAGTATAGGTTTTATTTTCTTGTCTGAGTTTGGCATCATATCTGTGCGCCTGTCAATGGGCCTATCTGAATGCCCACTTCACTTGATGGACGGGGCTCTGCTGCCTTTTCATTGTAGAACATTTGTTGGAAATGGTGTAGGACCTCCTAGGCAAGTTTGATCAACCGGGTGATGTCTGTATCATTGTTTCATTTTGGTTGCTAAATGCTACAATCGCGTAGGCATAGTTTCTTCTTAAACATGTGGTACAAAGAAGTTGAAAGATAATAAAGCATAGCTGAATTGATGACTGAGAAACTGATAATTCAAGGTTGGCTCAAAGATTTCGTGTGTTCAGTGTTGGTCAGATTCGTTGGATGAGTTTTGGTTTGTTCTGATGAACCATATTATTTTAGCGTTGCTTCGATTAATTGTTCCTGCTGTTAAATAAACTTTTTAGTTTTTTTGTGCTCTTAACATTTGAGCTTATGGTAAACTTGGTAATTTTGGTTCTCTGTGCGCTATAAATTGGTTTGTAAGAGACCATTAGTTTTTGTTTGATATGTTATGGAGTTAGAGTTCAGCAATGGATTTGTTGTGATCAAAATTTTGGCTTTTCCTTGCAGCGGGGAATTCGAGATTAATCCCAACGACGGAGGTCATTAATTTTACGAGCAAGCTGCTTTCAGATTCGCAGGTCAAGCCTTACAGGAATTCACTTAAAATGCCAGCATTGATGTTGGACGAGAAGGAGAAGAAATTTTCCAAGTTCGCTTCGTGGAATTGTTTAGTTGAAGATCCTGTAACCATTGAGAAGGAAAGGGCTATGATTAACCCTTGGTCATCGGCAGAGAAGGAAATTTTCCTGGATAAGCTCACTACTTTCGGGAAAGACTTCAAAAAGATTGCTTCTTTTCTTCATCACAAGACGATTGCAGATTGCATCGAGTTCTACTACAAAAACCACAAATCAGATTGTTTTGAGAAAACAAAGAAGAAACCAGAGTTTGGTGGGCAAGTCAAGTCGTACCCCAATAGTAACTACCTGGTAACCTCAGGGAAGCGATGGAATCGCCAGATAAATGCTGCATCCCTTGATATGTTAGGCGTGGCTTCAGCAATCGCAGCCAACGCCGATGATGGTACTGAAAATCAGCAGAAGTGTACAAGGTTCGTATTAGGGTTGAGTTGTGGTTATAGAGCACCGCGAGCTGATGATGTCCTTGTGGAAAGGTCAGGTAGCCTTGAGAGAGAAACTGCAGCTGCCGATGTCTTGGCGGGTATTTGTGGGTCCCTGTCGTCGGAAGCTATGAGTTCTTGTGTGACTAGCTCTTTTGACCCTGTTGCTGTGGGGTCTTTGTCAAGACGACCTTTGACGCCTGATGTTACGCAGAGTGTTGAAGATGACTCTTGTTCAGATGAGAGTTGTGGGGAGATGGACCACACTGATTGGACGGATGAGGAGAAGTCTGCTTTCATACAGGCTGTGTCGTCTTATGGAAAAGATTTCGCGATCATTTCAAGGTGCATGAGAACTAGGTCGAGGGAGCAATGCAAGGTCTTCTTTAGCAAGGCTCGCAAGTGCCTTGGACTGGATAGGATTGGTCCTAGGCCTTCTGGCGATGAGGAAGTAGTGTTGAATGACAATGCTAATGGTGGAGGCGGGAGTGATAATGGTTCAGTTATCTGCGATGAGAAATCATCAATGGCTAAAGTGGATGAGGACACGATTCTCTCTGATTTGAACATGAGCCGTTACGAATCTGATCCTGCAGAGACTATGAACTTGCAGTCTGATTTGAACATTTCGGAGGAGAACAATGGCGGAGGACAAATTGATTGTAAACTGGAGAAAGATGTTGACGGCGACAGTAAGATGGAAAATGGTGTTGATGACGAGTCTGTGGTTGTGGGGCCCCTTAAATCTGATGTTTTACCCCCTGATATGGAAGTTGATAGACGTGAAGCTAGTGGAGATGACAGTTCTTCACAACCAGTATCTGCTGAAGTGGTTGAAGCCATAGCTGTTTGTCAGCATTCTGCTGATAGTCTTATACCAGAGCCAGAGGGACAACTGGCATCGGAGGACAATTTGATGAATGAGGAGGATGAAAATGGGGATGCAATTATAGGTGGTCCAGTTGACTTTAGTTGCTCTGACCAAGCCCTAAACGTCAATGTAAATGCTTCTGATGTCCCTGCAGATGCAAATGTTCCCGTGGAATTTGGTGTTAGCCCCAAACAAGATCAAGAAATTTCCCAGGAGTTGAATCTTAAACCAGAGCCTCTGCACATTTCACCGGAGCAAGAGCAAAATGTTTCTCTTGTAAATGCTCATTCCGTGACCAAAGGTCCATCAGCATTAGAGATTGAGCAGCAGCAGTGTGTAAAACCACCCGGTGCTGATGATTATAACCAACATCAGTCTAGCCATAGTCAGATTCTCATGGGATATCCGATACCGACCTCAACCAAGAGAGATTTAAATGTGGATATTAGCTCCAAGAAAATGTCCTTTCAAAGCTTTTCAAGGGGAGATAGGAGTTCTCATTCTGATGCCTATTTATCACAGGAATACTTTCTTCAAAAGTGCAACAGTTCAAAACCCGAGAGTTCGGTGGTTGAGCTTCCCTTCGTTTCCCAAGAACAAAAAGGCAATCATTCTCGAGCCCATTCATGGGGTTCATCAGATACGGGGAAAAAACCATCTGGGAACGGTGATGTGAAACTTTTTGGTCAGATCTTAACTCCCACATCATCAACTCAGTCGAAACAGAATTCTACAGGTATCCATAACAATGAAGATAAGGGGGTTCAGATTCAACATCCTAAGTTAACCAGCAATAGTTTCAACCAGAAATTAACCGGGGCTAACAGTGCAGATGCAAGTTCCATTCCCAAAATGTTCGAACAGAACAATTATCGGGGGCTTGAGAATGTTCCCATTAGGAGTTACGGTTTTTGGGATGGAAATAGAATACAGACTGGGTTTACCGCCTTACCTGACTCTGCTATTTTACTGGCAAAATACCCTGCCGCATTTAGTAATTACTCGACCACCTCAGCCAACATGGAACAGCCGCCGCAACTCCATTCAGTTGTAAAGGGTAATGAACGCAATTTAAACAGCGTATCCGTTTTCTCTAGTAGCAGCAACAATGGAGTGGCAGAATATCTTTTACACAGGAACCGAGAGGGTGCTAGAGTGCAGCCATTTACAGTCGATATACAACCACCGCCGGTGGCGGCAAGGGGGGTGGTTGGAATCAACGTGGTGGGGAGAGGAGGAGGGGGAATTCTGGTTGGGGGTGTTTCGGACCCGGTGGCTGCCATCAAAATGCATTACGCTAAAACGGAGCATTTCAATGGGCAGATGCCTGGCATAATCAGAGAGGAAGAATCTTGGAGGGGAGGTAAGAAAGGGGATATAGGCAGGTAGAATTTTAGCGGCGAAATTGTTTCTTTGTTTGCCGCCTTGTATCATAGTTTTGTAACAACTTCATTTGCAGCAGATTGATAGGAATGTTAGACCGTTTCTTCGTATCCTTCTTTTTGGATAAAAAAAAAGGATTCTCTAGATGTTTGTAATATTTTCAGCAGGTTTGTATTTGTTGTATTTGATGGGAAATACAGAAATAATCTGTTGTGGAGGATTGGGAGGCAGTGGGTAAGTTAAGTTATGGATGTATTCCATCCAATGTAGTTGTCCCTCCAGCCTTGTGTTCCTTATTTATTTTATGATCTTCTTTAAGGAGAGAGAGTAGAAGTACTCAAAGAAAGTTGTTCTGTGACCTCAGGATTATTTCTTGCTTTTTTGGGAATGGTCAGTTTGCTGGATCCTCAAGTTCATGAGTTGGAATCTCAGTTTGGTTTATGATGGACTTTTATAAACATGTTTTATATGGGGTACATTGTCATTTTGTACAAGGGAATGGCAGAAGAAGAGGATGTCGCAAGTCGCAATGATGAGACTCGAACCAGGCATAGTCTCTGGTTAACGATCTTCTTTTTCGACAGGGTAACTTTTCATCTATAATTAATGTGAATATTTGTTCTTGTCGTTGGACCATTGATTTCTGAACGAACAGCTGTGATTGCCCAAGTCCCTAAAACTTCACGGCATGGATCAGATAGTCTGATGAATGTAGTCAACATGTGCCGCCATACAGAAACAAACTTGTTCATTGCAAATTCTCCGCAACTAGCCAACCCATAATTTCGGTCCAAGAAAGAATACTAACCAGTAATCTCCGCACATAGCTAATGCTTGGTCTGGGTACACTAATTTTGCAGTTGCTTATTTTCTTTTATCATCAGGGCAAACCATACGCAAGGAAAACATGGGGGAAGGGAAATTTCTCGGGTTAAATTAGTCTAATGAACAACATGCCGAAAGCAAAGTCTCATTCCTCCCATGTCTTGTTCCCTCAATCCTGATATCAGCTCTTTCGAATAAACAAATGGGTGGCTAAATAGAAAAGTGACGACCAAAATACTGCACAGATCACTGTGAAGAAGATTCTTGATCCTATGACTTGGATTTTCTTTCACATTTTTCCATTTTCCAGAGGCAGCGTCAGTGCCAAATAGTTCTCCAGGTCCAAAAGCTTGGAGACTTTAGAGTCAGACTGAGGTGGTGCTGGTTCGGAATCAAAACTTATCACCCCAGGCGAATGATGCAATTGACTGAAGTCACCTTTGCCCTCTCACCCTGTATATCTAATACCAGGGCGTCAAAATAAAAGGGAAAATACAGTTGGAGCTTTCTGAAAACCGCTTACTTTTTCACACATTAGCACTCGCTCGCAAAATGTAACCTGGTTTACACACACTGCCGTTGGCTTTAAAGATGATGAAATATTTTCACTACAACTTTAGTCTTTATAGGCGCATGGAAAAGCCAACATTTGGTAGATCCAAAAAGCAAACTAGCATGGAGAAGTTTCAATTGCACACTTAGGCGAAACAATGTCCGAAAGCACACAAGGTAAAACAATGTCCGAAATCTGGTATAGTTACTCCAATTACTAAACCACATCGGGTATAACACTATTAGCATCAGTAGCACTTATTTTAAGAGAAGACACCTGCGAAAATAGCAGGCCGGACAAGCACATCTTTCATTTAAATACTTTCTACCAACGCTATAGCCGTCTCTCTCTCAATAACACTCTTTTGGTAAGTTCACCATTAAGTATCGTACCTGTCTTCACCATCTCGTCAAGCACTGCAGTTTTTTATTTCACCAGCCGTAGGCAACATTGAGAAACTCATGCGCCCGGTGAACTATCTACTGTACATATGGTAATCAGCATAAATTGTTCCATAGAATAATATGAATAAGCAGCTGGACTCTTTGGTGGACTAGATCCTTTGGAGTTATTGTAAAACTGCTACTAAGAACTAAGAAGGTATTAACAACTAAGATCATGCCGAAACAATGGCAAAATGCTATGGGCGCATACATTTCAACGAGATTCTATATCCATGAACGCACAATGCAATGCAATAATAATCAATAATTTTTATAAAATTCTACAACATTCACATACATCCAAATTCAGTCGAAATCAACACAAAAAACATCCAACTTACAACATTTTCCTTAAAAGCTATTGCACCCCACTCTCGGCTTCCAACTTCTGCACATAAGCCTTCAACACCATCACCAAATTCCTCGCCGGCGCTTGCACAGTCGACACAACTGCTGATGCAGGACTCTTCAACGACCCAAGCAACTTGGCATAAATCTCCAATCTGGTAGGCAATGTCTCCAATGCCTTAAACTCCTCCGGCGCATAAAACTTCCCTTCGAACACTGCCCCTGCGAAATCATTCTCCTCCAATTTGCCCTCCTTCTGAAAATCTCTATACGGCTTGAGCGCTGCTGGAATCTCCTCCGTATGTACAAACAGCCATGCGTTCATACCTATTGGAAATATAAATAGTAAAGATACCCCTCTTTCCCATAGCTTCAGCTTGCAGATGAGTTGATGATCACAATTAATCATGGAGCCAAAGCAGTATATGATGTCTTTGAAATTTAATCATTAAGGTATAAAGCATATCCAACCCTAAGCCATTTCCTTTGCCAAAGCAGCCATAATTTGCAACATCACTCAAAATTCAACTACCAATCTTTAGCCAAACTTTGCTGAAGCCGAATACATTTCCACATTATAGCATTTTCGAATCCTGTACGAAATTTGGCACGAGATTTGGCTCCAGCCAATTCGACTACCAATCTTTAGCCAAACTTTGCCAAAGCCAAATACATTTCCACATTATAGCATTTTCGAATCCTGTATGAAATTTGGCACGAGATTTGGCTCCAGCCAATCTGGCTTTCTCTCTAACCCAGATTCATTTTCAAATTATTGGTTTTCCAAATCCTACACCAAATTTGGCAATCTCTCTAAAAAATTGACTAAAAACCCTGAGCCAAATATATTTCCAAACTTTGTCCCAGAAAAGATAATGATAATAAAAAAACTCGCAAATTATAACATCATTACCTTTCATACAAGGCTTGAGCGCCTCCCATTGGGTACCTTCGATGGCTTTATAGACCAATGTGTTTTTGGCAACGAGGAGACTGGTACTTTCCGGGAGCAATTTTCGGAGGTCTTGGAGCTGTTTGACGGAGAGGCCTTTGTATTTGATGCCGGCGAGGAGGTGGCAGTCTTGCAGGTGGTGTTTCACGGTTTCCACGGTTTCTTCCTTCTTGGTCCGGCTGATAGCGGCGAGGATTGTCGCCGGGCGGCGGCGGCGGCGGAAGGTGGACGGGAAGCGCGAATTGGGGAAGGAAAGTGGGGTTTTGAAGTGGGATTTTAGGATTAGGGTTTGTGAAGGAAAGGAGAGTTGAGCTTCCATTGCTGAACAACGAATGACTCGATGAGAGAGAGAGAGCGTGTGTGACTGTGTGTTCTTATCTTTTGTTGGATTTTGTTCCGTTGAGGTAAAAAAAAAAAAAAAACATTTTTTGTTAAAAATATTTTCCACATCATGACACAGGTTCAACCTGTGTCATGCCACCAAAACGACTTCGTTTCAAGACACTTCTACTACAAGAACAATTTTTATTTGTATCGACCTTTCTTTAATTATCCGAGAAAAATTATTATAAAGCATATGATGTACGAATATCTCGTAAATAAAGTAAATATTAGTGCTGAATCTAAATAAATTTCTGTTTCTTAAAATGAATTTGGATGTATTGAATCATATCCTCTTCTATATCGACAACTCTTATGTGACTTTAACTACATTTTCTATATATATATGAGTGATATTTTGATGATCCGAGACATTTATATTGTATAACGTAAAAAAAATACATATCATGTAAAAATTTCATATTAATTAAAAATAAATTAATAATTAATCTTAATAAATTTATATTTCTTAAAATAAGCTTAGCTATATATATACTGAAGCATAACCATAATAGTAACCGGTTTCAACATATACTCTCGCGTTTCCTTAGAACTGACGTCGTCGTGGGTGCGGTGGAGCTCTCGCCCTCCCTTTTACCCTCTACCTTTCCCGTCCGATCAGAATCATCTCCGACGACAACGGTCGGCAACTTAGAGGCTCCTGCCAATTGAAATGACGTCGACTGCCAAAACCCTCACCGTCATTGACAGCATCGGAAAAATTCGATAAACAGGTATTAATTAAAGTCTTTCGCTGGAATTAATTGCACATTTTTAGGTGTATTATTGCTTCTGGGTTTCTACCTCAGTTAGTGAATATAGAATAGTAAAAGCTAAATCAATGTGTGAAATGTTTGAATGATTTGCTTTGCATGCTTAGAAAAATGCAACGTTCTGTCAAAAAGAAGATCAAGGCTTGTTAAAGTATCAAACTTAAAATCAATTGGCAATGAGTGGAGAGGCCGCCCAGGCTAATATACTAGATTCGGAGGTTATAATTAACCAATGTGGGACAAGCTCTAACACTCCCCGCACGTGCGACCCTGACCTGCACGTGGAGAGTTAAACAACGGATCCACAACATTGGGATCACAACGAAACAAGGTGCACTTGTGGCACAATCAACAGGGTGATCACCAAGAGAGTTGTCCAAAATCCTCCATAAGCCTAGCTCTAATACCATGTTAAAGCATCCAACTCAAAACCAATTGGCAATGAGTGCAGAGAACGCATCTCTTGTGGTCAAATCTCTGTCACTTGAGTCAAATCTTCGAGTCTCCTCAATTCGTACCTCCACGTGCATCCGGGCTGCACGTGAGGGGGAGTATTAAATCCCACATCGCCTATCTAGGCCACCCAAGCTTGGTTAATATATTCTAGAGGTTATTCCACCTATTGCCAATTGGTTTTAGGTTGGAACCCTCCAAGAAATCTGACAAAGCTGGTAATTTTACTTCAAAGAACATCCGTCTCCTCATAATTTTTCCAAAAACAGAGCAATTCCATGATTTTTACTTCAGTTAGTGAATATATATAGGAAAAGCTAAATGAGTGTGTGAAATGTGTAAATGATTTGCTTAGAAAGAAACAGGGTTCTGTCAAAAACAAGATCATAGCTGGTAATTTTGTTTCAAAGAACATCTGTCTTCTCATAATTTTGCCCAAACTAAAGTAATTCCATCAAAATTAGCAGCTAATGGAACAATCTTACTGTCTACATATTACACAGAATGAATATAATTATGTTGCACTTTACATGTTTGTTGAAATGTTTGAATTATTTCGTTTGCATGGTTGGAGAAATATAAAATTGTGTCACCGTACACAATTTTTAACTAATTCATTCCTCAAATCCTTCTTCAAAAGCCTATGGTAGATGAGAATTTTCCATGGTGTCAATTGAAGTCCATGCCAGAAATGATTTTTTTTTTTTTTTTGGGTAAGTAAAATGCATCTACGGGGGTTTGAACCCTGCCCATCGTAGACAAGTTTCAAAGGCACCCTCAACATGGGTAATAAAGATTCCAGGGGGTAGAGGAGGAAGTATCCATTATTTGAATAAATTTTGTGCATTGGTGTTGCAAGTCATTGCTTTAATCCAATGTTGCAAGCCATTGCTTTATATTTGAGAACATTTCGCAATGTCCAGTATATAAGCATCTAGCATTGGTCGATCTTGGTATTCATAACTGGCAGTTGGAGGCAGCACTTATACAATCCGATGTTAGTGTTTTAGTTTTACACTTCCTTCAAGTATCAATCGCAGAAAAATGGCCTTTTCCGTAATTTTTTTGGCAAGATGTTGGTTGGGAATTCCTGGAATTCACTGAATTTGGGGAATGTAGACCTCTTCTTTCTCATTCGTCTACTCTTCCTCCTCATGTGAAAGTTACTGTTGCTAAGTTGTCTTTCGTTTTGAAATTCTAATTTGCAACAACTGAAGAGCTGGAATTGTCACATAAGACAATGGCAGCATAGGCTCATATACATTTATGTCTAGAACCACCTTATGCATTATTTATAATATAATTCTCATGCTTTTCACATTAGTTCTCGTCTCATCTCATCTTCCTTATATAGTTGTATCCTTACAGATTAGCTGCATCAAACACTATTAAGTGTTACAGCACTGCTCATAGACATATAATTCGAATTGGGTGTAAGAGCTTAGCTATGTGATTTCCAGAGATTTATGATGATCAGCACCTTGCGTCTATGCACATGAGATCAGTTATCTCATTGTGTACAGAAGATCAGATTTCAAAGCATATACATGGGATCAGTATTTCCGCTTGTGTACATGTGATGAATGCCCTTGCACATGATACTGTTAAATTCTAAAATGAGAGCCTTTGAGACTTCGGATCTAAGGCTAATTCAATATGATTTACATCATCCCATATTGAAGTAGCTTACCCAAAGTCTGCTACAGTTGTCATTGATCTCTTGAGCTTTGTGAGTTCGAAATGTCCCTTCTGCCATTGTTTCTGATCTACAGAATTAGTTTAGTCAGTCCAAAGTATGGATTTGAATCAGTTTTACAATTGTTCTGGTGTGGGGGACTTCGTGAGAAATTAGAAGAAAGCAATGTGAGAAATAATTTCTCCTCATGTGCATAATAAAGGGAGAGGAATTTAGAGCATAATAAAGGTCAATTAACCAGTATCAGTTCTCAGTTCTCACAAATAGGGTGCGATTTGGTGGGAAACAAATTCGTTTGCTTTAGTATTTTAAAAGAAACCGGGATTGCCCATGAAAAAGGATACCGAGCTGCCATAAACCTTTTGGTCTATATCTGTAGTATAACTTGAGGTAGTCTTATTTGTTTCTTTTTTTAAATTCTCGAAGTATTCTGTCATACATAGGAAGAGGTTGATGAGGAGGCTGAGAAGCTACTGGAGGCCTTCATGTGAAAGTATGTCGCCCGCCAACAGACATTGGAAGACCTCATTGTTGCGTAGATCAAACAAAAAGATGAACAAGTTTCTTCAGGTTAAGTGATCTCTCGTCAAGCTTGTGTGCAATTCTTTGGTTAATCAACACCGATCACAGCTCTCCTTCTATCTACGCTTTGTCCATCAAAAGATAATCCTAAGGTATGTTGTTCATTATTTTGCTGTAAATTCTGATTTAGTAAGATAATAAGACATGGGAGCATCTAATTTTGGTTTACACATGCAGGTATTGCAGGCCTCTATGTATGGGTAGTTTTCTGGTATGTTCATGGCTTTGACAGAACCTTGTGCTTAATTTTGGAGCCCTAGTGCATTATTCTCCTGGTTTGTGTGTTTTTAATGTAGGCTGCGGCTTGAGTTATGGTAAAAACTGATATACAAAGGCAGAGGTCACTGGCATCCAAATAGTACATATTTTAGATATTTAACTTTATTTTTTTAAAAATTGCTTGATCGGCAAAGTAAGTAACCTATGATAATATATATATAAAAATAATAATAATAAAGGGTGAACAATAGGGAGTGCAATGGGTTCTAGGTGTTTTGGCTTTTTGATGTTTTGGGTGTTTGCTTTTAAAACTTGTTGGTTAACCAAGCCTAATACACTCATCCCAAAATGCCTCACAAACCACACCTCAAACGCCGTTGATTTTTTACTTACACGTTGAGTTGTTTTTTTTCTTATTATTTTGGCTTAATAATTTTTCTAGATAGTTTTCCTATTTATAATTTTTTTAAAAATTTCCCTCAGAGTTTTGCGTGTTCAATGTCTTGTTAAAAGTTAGATTCAGTTATGGAATCATTTCGTTCCAATATTTTTGGCCCAACCAAAAGTTGCTGTATTTCCTTGATTCTCAAAGCTTGCCAAAGAGCCTTAATAACTTACCCCAGGGTTGCCTAATGAACAACCATTGTGGCTATGAAATTTGAGGAGAGAATTGTTTGTTTTCCATGGTTGTAAGATGCTGTGTTGGTTCAGTATAGTATAGAATTGTCTTAATGTAAATAATAGTTCTTTAATTATGTGCAAGAAGTTCTGTTACTGATTCAGAATTTGCCATTCCGAGGAGTCTGCCCTCTACCCAAGTTGCATGAATATGACATTGATCTAGACAATGGGTGCCTTAACTGGCCTTTTCTCAATGTTATTGAGGTTCGTACTTTGGATGACTCATACCATGTAGGCTGCCAATTTGGTATATATGTGCTCCGGCGCCCACAGAGACTGCTGAGATTCTTGACAGGAATTGGGTTTTGGAGTAAGCTCCTTAATCTCTTCATATCTGTTTTGATTTTGATGCTATCCTTGAAACTTAAGGATAGCTATTTGTAGTACCAGCGAAAGTTGTCAAAACGGAATGTGTATCATGTATGTTCTTCTCTATATTGTATTGGGATCTGTCTTTCATCTCATATATGTCATCAAGAGTAAATTCTAAGTCAAACAATAGTTAAACCCAATGTTCAAGGCAATTGCCTGTAACAAAAAAGAGGTTGGATAGTACAAAATTACATGTCCTCAACCATATGTATGGGTTAATAGAAAATTTATGGTGTCATGTATCGTGTATGACATCATGAATCATATAGGTATCAGAAAAGTAGTTACTCTGGCCTAAGATGTGTCTCAAGAAACGTATCCATTTTACCTCTAAAGTTACTGAATCAAAAGATCTGTATCGGTATTGTATGCATAGTGCAAGACCTCTTTAACCGTATAATTAATTACCAAAAAAAAAGATTTCTTTAACCGTATTCTATGTTAAAAATTATGTATCAATTTCCCCTCTACCCATAACTAGAAGATTCTGACAACTCGGATACAAACTCCAAATGTGGATAAATACGCAAACATAAACTAGAAGATGTTGGATAAGCAGACTTATCCAATTGATTCATATTGTAACTCAAAGCATGAATCCGGGGATGGCTTTGCCATCACCTTGTATCAAGTTGTGTAACACTATGTTATAACTTACTACCTGAAGGGTTATTTTGATGTCTATACATACTGTACGTGTAACAAATTCAATTTCAATTTCATGAGACAAATCTCCCGGATGTAGAACTTTGACAATGTTGTGTGTCGTTAAATGATGAAAATGAACTATATTCAGCATGCAATTTCAGTAATGGGGCCATGACACACCACCTTATCATTGTCATTAAATCCACTTTTTCCTCAGTTGTGTAAAGGGATGTTGAATGACCCTTATATGCAAGTCGAAAAGCTATACTCTGTAGGCCGACAATTATGCTTTAAAATCAGTTGTTGTGCTTTAAAAACCATTGTACGATGTCGTCTTTGTCAATATGTTTACGCTAATGCTGTAAGTTATGTAACTGTTGATTTTATTTTCTTTATTGGGATGCCTGGAGAGCAATATGCTGAACGTACAGCAATAAACTTGACAGAAGTGGTCTTTGAAATATTATCTAGCAGTGTACTTAAAACTGATCCTTAGTTTATTTTAAATTCATCAGGTACATGGCCTTTTATGAGTTGCTGCACTTCTTGTGGCTGGCACCACCTCTTCGCTGAAGGTCAAAAGTATCTGCCAAGCGATCAACACCAGTCCTTACCATAGAGAACACTACCACCTTGTCCAGCCTTTTTGCCAAGTTCTCCTTCAGTGCCTCTGCCACTTTTGAAGTTCGTACTCCTACAACAATACAGGTACTCTTGATTACAAGCACGATTGATGCAATATAGTTATTCACCTAAAGGGGGCCCCTCCCAGTGCCCGAAAGCAAATAGTGTGGAAAAAATGGAAAAGAATCATACGAGCTGATTTTACTGTGGCAGTTAATTATATCTGACTAGGAAAACCTTAAGACATTTTCTTAGATTTGAAATCTATGTTACATGGGCATCCTTTTAATTTGGAAATTAGTTATATGGACTTTTCTTAATGCATGATTTGAAATCTATGTTACATGGGCATCCTTTTAATTCGGGAATTAGTTATATGGACTTTTCTTAATTATATCTGACTAGGAAAACCTTAAGACATTTTCTTAGATTTGAAATCTATGTTACATTGGCATCCTTTTAATTTGGGAATTAGTTATATGGACTTTTTTTGGGGATATATGGAATGACATGAGTTGACATCCTTTCAACAGGCATATCCAGGAATTCAAGTTTTCCGTATACCTATGAATAAACTCTATTTTCCACACTTATACCAAACACTTTCATAGATTCTGATTATGAGCTTTTCATAATCCGGACTCTACAATCTACAATCCACTCTATAATCCACCAAAATAATCTGTGTCAAACACCCACTGTGTATGCTATGTCATGGAGACTCTTTCAAGTTTAGTCCCCGTGGGTCGTGTTAGACACTCCACATTGGGTATCAAATTAGAAAAGTGTCCAGCATTTATAAAACATCGTAAATACTAATGCAATCTTAATAGCTTTTCCTTGACTTGAAAATTAGATGAATCTGACCCTTAGACACATTATGCACTCGACACTCGTACACCAGTCCACGTAAATGTAATTCTTTTATAATGTTGGGTATAGTTCTCTCCTTGGAAATTGGAGAACTTCGCTACCACTTCAAATCAGTAAGGTCAATCTGTGTGACAACTTTTGCAGGTTGAATTCAAGGAAGGAAACCTGCAGCTGCCAGAGATCAAGTCGATCATTGACCTCCCAAATAGGGGTCGTTATTTTTGGGCTGCAAATTGACTTATCCCCAGTCCTACTATCTCTTAACCCACTGCAAGAGGCTGTGGCAAGTATAGCTCGTGCTATTTCTGGTCAACCTCCGCTTAAGATTTCCATTCCCAGTGGATGGGAAAAATCTTTGCTCCTTGACAAGGATTTCTGGATATCAATAGGGGACGGAGGCCTATTTGTGGTTGCTAAAGAAAAAAAGACTTTTTCGAAATCAGTGATCAGGTACAGTTAACGCCCTTCGATAAACGAAGGAGGAAGAGACATGAGAATGATCAATTATTCAATTATCAAGATGGGAATGAATTATGAGGAGAATAAATAGATGCACTCTCTTCTCATGTACTGTTACTTCGATTTGCCGTACTAATTGGCAGCTTGAAGCAATGTATAGATTCATTTCGGAAAGTAGAGGAACTGGTAAATTGTACATACACAAGATTTTTTTTTTTTTTTTTGCCGCAGTGTGAAGGAAAAACTAACACTATTTCTTGTGTGGATTGAATCTAGAATTTGGGTAACATGGGGATGAAACAAATCCTTTTTTGTTACTCCAATATGTTGAAAAACAGTGACCTCGAGTTATTTTGAATCTTTTTTTTTTTTGGTACACTGGAAATGAAAAACAGAAACTAAATACGCTCAAAGGCCACTCCTCACATGTCCGCCTCGAGGAGTGGGATGATCTCGTCCATCGGGGTAATATGCAATGCCATCCTGTTTTGTGATTTCCTATTTAAATTGCATCAGTTTTTTTTTTTTGTTTTGACAAAAAGAATACATAGACAAAGTACCATGAGTATGAAAATGAGCACGAGAAAAAGTAAACAAATGATGATGAAAACCCCGTAGTCATGTGCCATAATGAACCTTGTGGTGGTGGGTTCAATCCCCACGGTGGGCGATATTTCTTGATCTACATCTTCTTACATAGGGAATCACTGTTCTCCCAATTTTTAGACAGGTATCGGGAAGTCTGGTTACAGGATTTCCATTTTATAACCATTCACAAACCATTCTATTCGAATGTTCAAAACAGAGTCCCGTTCCAATGAGTTATTATACTTGAACACTAATGAGTCATTATACTTTCACTGCTTCAAGGGATCCTTTCTATTTTGAAACATCATTGGAAACAAACTTGGTAAAAACACAGGCATGACAAAGGGTAACCAAAGGATAATAAAAATGCCGTATCTACACGCATGAGCATTAGACTCTGTGTGCGCACGGACCATTCAACTAGTATGAAGTTGGTCCACGGGTTCTGTATTCTTGGACCTTTTCTTAGCGTGTACTATTGTTTTAGTAATTGTCTGCTGTTGGCAAAATGGAAGAATTTCTATCTTCTTCCCCAATCCACTGAACTCCATTCAAATAAAGGAGAAAAATGAACACTACAGTGGACAATTTATGTGATACCAATAGAACATAACCAGCCAATCACAGCAAAAAAGAAGATCTTGCCTTTGGCTTGACGATGCAGATAACAGCGACAAAATGGAATTTAGAGAATTTTCAACAACTTCCTGGCCATATAAACACAATCAGAACATACTTGAGCAGCACTAAAAGAGTGAATAAAGCCATTTGAACAGCCCAAGTTATTTCTATCAAGAGGAGGAAATAAAACAAGATCAAATGAGCTAACTTAAGAGATCCATCATTAGCAGGAAACACGAGAAAGCCAACAATCATCTACAGTGTCCCGTTGTTTGAGAGAGCATTTCTAATTGCCAGCACCAACCTATACTTCAAACTGAAAACTCAGTGCACGAGGCTCTAACCTATGCGGGGAAAAGTCAGATTTGTAAACATAAATTGCCATTAACTGTTTTGCAATGCAACTTCTAGGCTGCCTCACTGAATTAGCTATATCAGTAGTCCCTCAACATTAGATTACGGAGAATTAAAGCCACAATTCTCAATATCTCCTTGGTTGAAACCTAAAGCAATCTCACAGTCAAACAAATAACAAAGCCAAAACAAAAGAAAATGAGTCCAGTCCAGTTGCTGGAAAACCATATTAAGTATTTACTGAGCTAAATGCCTATGCCGGCACAAGGAGTGAACAATTGACTACGTTAACAAATTGAATAATTGAACTATTGCACTAGTTTATAAAGACAACACATCGGCAAATGAAAAATCTTCTACCAAATGATCAGAAGAGCAAATTAGTGTGTAAAATAGCAGAGAAATCAATGCACCTAATTGGAAGCATCAAACTCATTTGCATGGATGAAAGGAATCAAACTACTTGTATCTACAGAATCGGGAATCCAATTCCCAAGACTTAAAGCATGAGAAGCAAAACCCCATGGCAATTGGATAATTCGTGCCACAATGGTAAAAGGGGATCATCCATAACTTGTCAACCGTTACCCTAACACCCACATCCTCATTACTCTGCAAGATCCAACTTTTCTTTATACAACTTCAATAGCTTAGGAGCTTCTTCGTGATAGCTCAAAACCTTTTTTAAGAATAGTTTCTCCGGCAAACGTAGGAATGTCGCCAAGCTAATATCTTTGGCCTTAATTAAACCCTTCGACAACGACGCTTGATAAACTGCACTCCTTGGAACAATCCTCTTCTGCAAGCTCATTGCAATAAATATTGGTGCTCTTGCCAGGAACAAAGATTCCAAACCTATTTGATTAACAAAAAAATCCATCACTGCATTTATCTTTTGCTCTGATAAGGCCATACACAGTGGATACTTCTTAAAAGCTACACTGATATCATCATCAGTCCAACCCCATTTCTTATATACCTCAACCTTTTTCTCCCATGTCGACTTACTCATTGCCCTCAACACATAAACAGCCACCACAAACATCTTTTGCGAGGAATTGAAACCCATTTTCTTAACCTCATCCAAAACCATCCTAAACCAGTCGTTGCTCCTCCTTAATCCTCTAGGTTGGCTCTCTAACAAAAAGATAATATTGGAATGCGGAACACCAGCTTCTCTCAACAGCTCAATATGGGCCATCACTTGAGTTTCCTCTAACAAAAGAAACCCAGAATATGTTTTCATAGCACCTACAGTTTTCTCTTCAGATTGAAGCAAATTACTGAAAAATTTGAAAGATGGAATGATCGTGTTTTCCAAGCTTGTTGTCAAAAGAAATGGGGATGCAGATACCATTTTGGCAACATGTCTACTTGAAAGCCCTTTAGACACGAAGAATTCAAATTTGGGCAGAAGGGATTTATAGGGATTGCATAAGAGTATTTGAGGATTCTTTGCAATGATATTTGTGATCTGGGTTTGGATGAATCCGTGATTCTTGAAGAACGCCAAGACTGAGTCTGGCTTATCAGTAGCTTCAAATTTCAGAAACTTTGATACTGATTTAGCTTTTTCTGGAGTAAGCCCAACTGATTTTACGAGATAACTCACAGCGAACGAGGGTTGATTTGGTGATTTTTTGATGTACTTCAAAGATGATGAAAAGGGGTGGATTTGAATGAAGTAGGGATAACGGCGTTGTGAAGCCGTAGCAGCAGACCTTACATGGTCCCAAGATTTGCAGATAAACTTAAACATTGATGAAATTTACAGGAGGGGGAGCTTACCTCTGGGCTCTGAGATCTTTCCTTCCCCAAAGACCCTCGTCCTTGCTAAACCCTCTCGAGACTAATGAGGTTTTTCAAAACTCAGACACCAGATTAGAAGAACCGAAACCCTGGGTCACTTACGGAATTTCACATAGGAGAATGGTTGTTTGGTACTTCGTCCGTCTCTTAAAAAAGAAAAGTAAGTAGGGCCGCAAACGAACTGATTTGTTTGCGAGCAATTTGTGGCTTATCTCTGCTCGGCGCGATAATTAATTGAGCTGAGCTCGAGCTCAATTTTCAGGTTCGTTAAGTTAACAAGCTTGCAAAAGCTTGGCCTGGTTCGCAAAAGCTTAGCTCGATTGTATAGGCTCGGCTCATTTAAAGAAACTCATTAATGGTGAGTTTTCCATTTGATTAAATGAGGTTGAGGTGATAAAATGAGGTTCATTTTATCAAATGAGGTGGGATGTGATTTTATCTCCAATGAATTTGATTAAATTACCCTAACTGAGCTCGATAAGGGCTTGACTCGATTGTATTGGCTCGGCTCATTTAAGGAGGCTCATTAAGTAACCCCAGACATAAATTTTCAAATTTCTTTGCATCAAATAAAAATAACAATTCAGATTTTTAATCTAGTGCAAATAAATTTAAAAAAAAATATGCACTAAAGTATTTTACCTTTTGATCCGAAAATTGTATGTTTTCTCGTAGAGTACTAAGGGGGTGTTTGGATACCTAAGTATTCCATTTTGATTTTTTCATTTTCTACTTCTAGTTGTTTGGCTACCCTCACCCATATGTATTCTCCAAAAATGCATTTTCGATTTCTGAGTTTAGAGAACAAAAGCCAAAAGTAGAGGGATAGAAGCTTTTTAACTTCTCATTTTTCATTTTTTTCATTATGGTTAACAAAAAGATCTACATAATTTAATCTACACATATCTTTCAAACACTACTCATGTTGCAAAATGCATTTTGTATATTTCTCTCAAACACTCTCTCAAATTCAAAATACATTCTGACCATAATCCAAAAAACTAAAAAGAGGATGTCCCAAGTCGCAATGTTGAGATTCGAACTGGCCATAGTCTCGGGACTCAGGTGAAGGATCCTTTACAACAGTGTAACTTTTCATCTCTAATTATTGTGAATATTTTTTCTGGTAGTTGCTAAATATTTTTGGGGCTGTCTGTTTGAGGATTCTGGTGGATGTTGAACCTTCGCGACATGGATAAGATAGTCTGATGAATGTAGCCATCTTGTGCTGCTATTATTTCTACAACGTTCAGAAACAAACTTGTTCATTTCAAATTCTCTGCAATAACCTGTAA
Source organism: Gaultheria prostrata (assembly GCA_036023075.1). Taxonomy (NCBI): domain Eukaryota; kingdom Viridiplantae; phylum Streptophyta; class Magnoliopsida; order Ericales; family Ericaceae; genus Gaultheria; species Gaultheria prostrata. The sequence continues at coordinate 25,037 of JAXBDA010000429.1, read as the reverse complement.
TCTTGTGGGCAGCACAGTTGCCTGCTCGGCCTGGACCTGTGTACACTAATTTTGCAGTAGCTTATTTGCTTTTATTATCAGGGCAACCATACTAAGGAAAACATGGAAGGAAGGGAATTTTATCAGGTTCAATTAGTCGAATGAACAACATGCCGAAAGAAAAGTCTCATTCCTCCATGTGTTGTTCCCTCAATCCTGATATCAGCTCTTTCAAAGAACAAATGGGTGGCTAAATAGGAAAGTAATGACCGGAACGACCAAAATACTGCACAGATCACAGTGAAGAAGATTTCTTGATCTGACGACTTGGATTTTCTTTCACATTCTTCCATTTTTCAGAGGCAGCATCAATGCCGAATAGTTCTTCAGGTCAGACTGAGGTGGAGCTGGTTCAGAATCAAAACTTATCACACCATTGAATGATCTTCCAGAAAGTGGGAGAGTGCCAATAGACTGAAGTAACCTCTGCCCTCGCACCCTGTATCTAATACCAGGGCGCGTGAACATACAAGTGAAAATACAGTTGGAGCTTTCCGAAAACTGCATACATTTTCACGCATTAGCACTCGCTCACACATAAATTAATTTGGGTCTTTAAGCCTGCCCTCCCTGATGCCTTTCGGTTTTGAATTGAGGGAATGGTTCTGCAGCAAAACGTCCCTGTAGCTCCTCGGTTCTCGGAGGTTTAGGGGGGCCACTGTTTGTGTGGTACTCTGAGAGCAGCCACTTTGTGCATATTGCCAAAGGTTAGGTCTGTCTCCAATCATCCCGCCCATACCCCTAATGATTGGGGACTAGATGAGTTCTGTTATTGTTATAGCACTCGCTCGCAAAATGTAACCTGGTTTCGGCTTTAAAGATGATGAAATATTTTCATTACCACTTTATAGGTGCATGGAAAAGCCAACATTTGGTAGATCCATAAAGCAAACAAGCATGGAGAAGTTTCAATTGCGCACAAGGGTGAAACAATGTCCGAAAGCACACAAAGGTGAAACAATGTCCAAAATCAGGTATAGTCTCTCCAAGTACTAAACCACATCGGGTATTACACTATTAGCATCAGTAGCACTTATTATAAGAGAAGACACCTGCGAAAATAACAGGCAGGACAAGCACATCTTGCAACAACACGCTTTTGGTAAGTTCAACATTAAGTATCGTACCTGTCTTCAGCATCTTGTCAAGCACTGCAGTTTTCTATTTTACCAGCCAACTTAGGCAACATTGAGAAACTCATGCACCGGTGAACTATCTACTGTACATGTCAAAATCAGCATAAATTGTTCCATAAAAGAGTATGAATAAGCAGCAGGCCTCTTTGGTGAACTAGATCCTATGGAGTTATTGTATTGTAAAACTGTTGCTAAGAATTAAGAAGGTATTAACAACAGAAACTATATGCCCGGAACAATGTACCCCTGGAGTACTCAGTATCCAAGTGTATGGTGTATATACTCTACTTTGGTTGATGTAAGACATAATTGTAACGATGTTGGTCCACGGGTTCTGCATTCTTGGACCTTTTCTTAGCGTGTACTATTGTTTTAGTAATTGTCGCTGTTGGCAAATGGAAGAATATCTATCTTCGTCCCCAATCCACTGAACTCCATTCAAATAAAGGAAAAAGTGAACACTACGGGGGACAATTTATGTCATGCCAATAGAACATAACCAGCCAATCACAGCAAAAAAGAAGAAGATCTTGCCTTCAGCTCGCCGATGAGAATAACAGCGACAAAATGGAATTTAGAGAATTTTCAACAACTTCCCGGCCATATAAACACAATCAGAACATACTTGAGCAGCACTAAAAGAGTGAATAAAGCCATTTGAACAGCCCAAGTTATTTCTATCAAGAGGAGGAAACTGAAAACTCAGTGCACGAGGCTCTAACCTATGCGGGGAAAAGTCAGATTTCTAAACATAAATTGCTATTAACTGTTTTGCAATGCAACTTCTAGGCTGCCTCACTGAATTAGCTATATCAGTAGTCCCTCAACATTAGATTACGGAGAATTAAAGCCACAATTCTCAATATCTCCTTGGTTGAAACCTAAAGCAATCTCACAGTCAAACAAATGACAAAGCCAAAACAAAAGAAAATGAGTCCAGTCCAGTTGCTGGAAAACCAAAAAGATCTACATAATTTAACAAAAAGATCTACATAATTTAATCTACATAAGCAATCTCACAGTCAAGTAGAGGAATAGAAGCTTTTTAACTTCTCATTTTTCATTTTTCTCATTATGGTTAACAAAAAGATCTACATAATTTAATTTACACATATCTTTCAAACACTACTCATGTTGCAAAATGTATTTTGTATATTTTTCTCTCAAACACTCTTTCAAATTCAAAATACATTCTGACCATAATCCAAAAAACTAAAAAGAGGATGTCCCAAGTCGCAATGTTGAGATTCGAACTGGCCATAGTCTCAGGACTCAGGTGAAGGTTACTTTACATGATTGAATACACCCTTGTTTTTTAAGCATATTTTTTCTTAAAACCACACGCAAATGAATGAAAGAAGTGGTAAGAAATATACCAGTAAATGAGTGTCTTGAAATGTGAAAAGTGCCAAGGGGAAAAAAAAACATGAGAGAAATGGAAAGGTGTGATGTGGGATTTTGTGATATTGTTGATTTTCTGGAAAAATAATTTGAGAAAGTAACATGTGGACCACCTCTTTTGGTAAATAGATGTGTATTTTATGTGTTCCAATAATAATACATGGATTAAGTGCATCCCGAGGACTTTGAACATAGTGTCCTCCAATTTTATTCTAGAATTTGTTATATTTCAATATATCTGGCTTAACTTAACAAACACTTTTTAATGAGATGATCTTGTTCGTTAAAAAAACAAACACTTTAATGTACTAGATTTTTTCTTTTGAAAAGATAACCATATTAGATTACCTATTCAATTTATGACCTAACACATCCGTAAGATACTCAAATAGATTTCGAGTATTAAATAATTACGCGGTATATTTCAAATTCGGTTTAAACGAACTGAACAATTGATTGTTCGAGTTTGATTTGAAAACTTAACCACCTTTCAAAATTTGTGTCAAGCTAGACCTGTTAATGAGACGAATTGACCTCAAAACAAGCGTTAACTGAGATTTTCAGTATCTTGAATTTATTAAACGTCATAAGTCGAACAAATTGAGCACTAGTTCATTTGAGATTAATTTGAAAGCTTAACGAGTTTTGAATAAATGTTCAAGTTTACTTTGTTTATATAACAAATTCATTTCAAATAGTAAGTTTTTAACGAGCAAATACGAGCTCGAACTCAACCAGAGAGCAGTTTAGTTCGTTTATCGGCACCATTCAAAATTATCATCTCATTTGCACAACAATGTTTGTAAGCAAACACACGAGAGAGACATGTATCTAACTCCAAGAAAGTAAACAAAATTTTGACAAAATCCCCATTTAATCCTTTAAACAAATGATTTACATGAAATTTAGTAGTAACATTAAGTCAATATAGTACATAGTACATTAATGTAAAAAAAAAACCCAAAAAAAACGCAAAGTAAAAAGTCAAAAGAAGCCAACAAAGAAACCCAGAAATATCCACACGCCACCCAATTTGTTGTTTTTCAAACCATTGAGGACGAAATACAACCAAGCGACTTGGCCAACGCAGTTGCCAAATGGGACCTATACCACAACGGCCTTAACATTTCTCCGCCGCCGCCACCACCGCTCTTCCCTCTACCGCCGCCGCCGCTCTTCACCATTGCCATCTCCATTTCCAATTCCTTTTCCTCCGTCATGGGCGGAATATTCACCGGCCCAAGGCGGCTCCGCCTCTTCCTAATAGCATCCACGTCCATCTCCGGTTTAAACTTCACCATCCCAAACATAAACATCCTCCGCCTCGACTTGGCCGACATGTCCGTTATCGCCGTTATATTCACCTTCTGAACCGACGACAGATTAGGTTTGGACGACCGGCACACCCGGTTCGAGGTCGACCGGTTCAACCCCCTGTTCTCGTAATCCAAATCGTAACCGCGAGCCTTGTGAACCGACGCCGATTTCAGGCACAGGTAGTCTCGCTTCTGATACTCGTTCACTTCGTGGAAGAATTCGAAGGGTTCGGTATCGGAGGAGACGCTGATGCGGGGAGAGAGATTGTCGCCGTTGTCGTGTTCGTTACCGGAGATTGCGAAATTGCAGAGAGATATATTGTCCTCCTCCGTGTCTATGAATTCTTCTGGTACGGTAATGAGTTTGTTTTCCATTGTTTTAGAGAGAGAGAGAGAGAGAGAGAATTGATATGATTGAATTTGGGATGATGAGAAATGGTTGTGGGTGGGAGGGTATATTATATAGAGACATACAAGAAGGCTTCTAGAGGGAGGAGACTTTAACTAGAAGAGGAAGAATGAGTGAATAAGTCAAGAAAGGGAAAAAAATCTTGGGGGCCGAGCCTACGTGGTACCCGAATATTGCATTCGGACCATCCAAAAGTATATTGGACAGCTGAGATCGAAATCCTCTCTCTTCCCTTTTTCTCTCTCATGTTTCTCTCTCCAAAATCCGAACCGTCCAAAACAGAAATAGATGGCCCAAATTGCGCGTGCGGATACCAGATGTACTTGCTCGACACTGAAAAATTGCTCCAAGAAAGGGAAGGGTTAGGTAGGAGAGGAATAAATGGCAAAGAAAGGAAGGTTTAACAAAAAAAAAAGGGGGTTTTCTAGAAGGCTAACTCTTATTTTATTTGGTTACTCGTTTTTGTGACGTTGAGTTGAACAAGAGTACTGGGAAGAATTAACAAAGTCAAGTGCTCCAGAAGAGTAGGAATCAAGGTTGATGTTTTTTTTTTTTTTCATTCGTCATTTCTAATCTATTACATGGCGAGAGGGGGAAATGAGACTCCATCCAGGGATGCAATGTGGGCAGTGGCGCAGCCAAAAAATCATACTAGTGTGGGCACAATTTTTGTTTTGTAAATAAGATCTACTCTACCATATGCATGCCTTGATTTTCATTCAACTTTTGTTCAAGAGATTTGTATTTTATGATAATATACTGTAATAAATATAATTCCGCAAACAAGTAAATAGTTTTGAGGCAAAAATTCAGTGAATTGAAGCTGGATTGTGAGTAATTAGTTATTTAGTGATCCTGAGGCATCGCCACTTGGTACCCTAACATCCTTCTCCATCATTTTTTTTATCCGCCTTTATCATCATATACTATTAGTCTTGAGTCTCACACAAATATGTGTAGGAGAATGACCCTATAACATCATGTGGTTGTGCCCCAAGAGCACTCAATAATTTTTTGTATACAAAAGTGATGTACCAATTGAAACTTAAATATTTTTCTATAAAAAAAAATAAAATCCAAATCCAGTGTGGGCACAAGCCCCAAGGTTGCTCCGCCATTGAATGTGGAAAAGAAAATTCAAGAACTCTACCGCATGAATTAGCAACCATTACAGGAATCAAGTCATTTTATAGAGTAGATTTTTATCATGTCGTCGTTAAAGTGTGAACAAACAAAACAAAAGGCCCTCTTAAAACTAATCTGGTTCGTGTGACTAATATTGAAATTAAACGGATCTGATTTTGCAGTTGGGTGTGGAAAAAAAGTACCGAAGTTTAGCTGTTTTGTCAACTCGTCTAGTGGTGCGTAAAGTCATGTGTTATACTCCATCCGTCCCCAAAATTTTGTCCAATCTGTAAAACGAGAACTTAAAAATAATACAAAATTATAAAGAAAAATTCAATAATTTTTTTTTTAACAATTTACTATATATCAACGAGCACTTTTAATTTATGAAAAAAGTTTGAAAATTTTCTTTTAAAAGACTTATTATTTTTAGGTCATCGTTTTACGGACCGGACAAAAAATTTGGAACGGAAGGAGTAACCTTTTAACTTAAATCATGTATGATTACTTCTGGATATCCGCAAATGGATTGCATAGTTTTTAGAAATGGTACAAATGTTAGAATAGTGCCATTTACTTCCTGATAAAAGCAATCTCTTCATCTTTTGGAATCTAAGGAATTGGATTTTGATTAGTTTTTCTAATTTTCAAATACAATTAGGTATTGAACGATTGCAAGTAAGTCAAAAATATAAAATTAGACGTGGCTTTTAGCTCATGTAGTCATATCCCTTGGCTTTCAAAGGGGAAATCTAGGGTTTGAATCTACGGAGAGACTTCAAGCTCTCTATGGATGTGAACACACTAACTTTCCTGTTAACTCCTCTAATGCATATCGTATGAGCAAAAAATAAAAAGATAATATAAAATTTGCAAAGACGTGTCAGACATCATTTTTTTTTCTTCTAACAAAGACATATTAAGAAAGACTCATGGGAACCATTTGAGCCGACAAAACTAGAAATACTATACTCTTGCCGACAGATGCTCCTATTATACTCGTAGTCTCAGAAGCATGAGAACAGTTTTATTAAGTTAAAATAATAACAAATTAATTATAAAAAAAAGCAAAAAAGACGTGAGTAATGTTTGTGGGGCATTCCGAGAATTGAACTCGGGACCTCTCGCACCCTAAGCGAGAATCATACCACTAGACCAAATGCCCATTGTTGGTAACTTCTTTCAAATTTTACATGTAGTAAAAATTTTGTAAAACCTTCGCGGCTTCGCCACTTGATGCGAATCTATTCACGACTAAAACCCCTCGTCGAAGCGGAGACCGACACAGAAACCCTTGTTTTCGCCATCTTCTTCGTCTTCTTCTTCTCGGCTCTGAATCAGATTTCACTTCATCGTTACTGAAACAATGGCAAGGGCGTCCCTCCTTCACTTGGTCCGTTCACAGACCTCTCGTCATCTCAAATCCACTAACCAAAACTTCCTCCCAGGTTCTTTCCCAATTAAATTTGCTCATTTGTATGTACTCCTTTCTTTTTAATGCAAATATACATTTGTATGTCTATTTTGATTTTCTGAAGCTATCTGTTTGAAGAAAAATGTCCCAGCTTACCCTCATCAAATCAAGTAAACCGTGTGTTCGTTGAATTCATTTTAATCAGCAAACTTGTTCTATTGTTCAGATTAATCCTTGTTATTTTGTTAATATGTAAGACAAGAAAATTAGCTGAGGCCTGGTGGTGTACTGGGTTTTTGCAGCTGAATTTTGCATAATCAACTTGTATCGTTGAGCGTATTGACATTTTGTGTAGGTAAAGAGGTTTATGAAGTAATTTTTTTATAGAATTCTTAGAGCTGGTGTTTTTTTGATACATAACGAACAGTTATATTTTGAATCTGGGTGAAGTCTGGAGCTATTACTAATTGGTGCTCAAATTAGCTGATTTCCTGAATATTTGAGTACTTTAATCCGGATGTATCTGGGAGTCTGATTTTGGAGCCATGGATTCAACCACATTGGTAGCTGATGCATGTTTCATTTTTGAGAAAATGTAAATTCCTTACTGTTAAGCCTGACTTCACTTCTTCTTCATTGAAGGCAATGTTTCGCTAGCTTCAACAGCTCGGTTTGGTACTGAAAGCCTTCTAAGGATTTAAACTGTTTTGTGTTACTTGTTGTGATAAAAGTGCATCTTGTGCTCATTAGTGAGATGCTCTGGACCATGAATGAAGGAAGCATGATATTGAGTATAGAAATTGATTTGGGTCTCTAGGCCTGACCTCCCTGATGCCTTTCGGCTTTGATTTGAGGGCATGGTTTTGCAGCAAAACGTCCCTGTAGCTCCTTAGTTCTTGGAGGTTTAGGGGGCCACTGTTTCAGTGGTACTCTGAGAGCACCACTTTGTGCATATTGCCAAAGGTTAGGTCTGTCTCCAATCATCCCCCGCCCGTACCCCCAATGATTGGGAACTAGATGGGTTCTGTTATTGTTGTTGTTGTGATAAAAGTGCATCAACACTCTGTAGTTTTGGGGATTTTCATCTATGAAGTTTCTGGTCCTGTATTATTTTAGGTACCTAAAAGGCTGAAACTTGATGCCTTGGCCTGCTTGAACCTATGATTCTTTACCTGTGAATATTTGGGAATCAGGACACGGACACCCCTCTAGATCCCGATTACCATCTTGTCTATCGCGGTGGGTTTCGGATGAGAATTGATGCTTTTAAGCACAAAGCAGTACTTGAATTTGTATGTCTAGCTGTGTAATTACCACCACCCAATTCAGTCATGTATGTTGGTGCTTTTAGTACTTTTGGGATTATGGGTCTTCATGCACATCAGTGGGAAACATATGAACCCAGAAGGGCTTATTTGATTAGATATTCATGAACACACCATTACCCAACTAGAACCATCTCCCCTGTATTAATGGAGTGGGTTGAATTTAAGCAACTAGTTCCCTAAGTTCCTGTGCAAGGTGAAATTAAGTCTCTCCTTGTTCTCGGTTTAGTCTTTTAATATATCTGGGTTCGTGATATATATATTTTTTCATGCTGGTCATTTTAACTCTAATTTTATTTATGGTGCCATACCTCATGGCTCATTGGACAATGATCATGCACAGTATAGTCCTGCCATTACGTGTTTGACTTTATTTATTCATGTGCCCATTACATCTGCCATTAAATCATATTGAAAATCTCTTATTGTGCACACATCCATGCAAGTGTCATTTTTGGATTGGTGTTGTTATCACTCTTCTTATTCTAGTATCATGGTAATTCTTCTAGTCATTACTATCATCACGTCATGACGGTCTTTTTCTTTGCTTTTTCCCCCTCTAGTACTTGCACCTTGTTCTGGTTCAGCCTAAGTAGAATTCAAAGATGCACATTTCATTATACTCTTGTTGACAGTTTTGCTGCTTCAGGTCATAATCAGTGGAGGACTGGCACATCTGTTGTCAACACCAATCCTAATTCTACCAATTGGCTCTCCATTGCCCAGAAAAGATGGTCTTCTCAATCCAGTACACCTGAAGATGACAGCAAGATCAGCATTGGACCTCAGAGAGGGGAAAAATCAGGGGACGATGCTAAGGACACAGGAACTATCTATTACGGTCCGATCTCAAGTACTATAAAAAATGTCAAACTTCTCTCTCTGTCCACCTGCTGCCTATCAGTCTCTTTGGGCCCCGTCATTACCTTCATGACGTCTCCTGGCATGAACGTTATCCTGAAAGGAGCAGTGGCTTCTACAGTAATACTCCTAAGTGCTTCCACCACCGCTGCTCTCCACTGGTTCGTGAGCCCTTATATTCACAAGCTGAGGTGGCAACCAGGATCAGACAGCTTTGATGTTGAGATGTTGTCGTGGCGCGCAACGTATGTTCCCAAAACAGTCAAGTTTTCGGATATCAGGCTACCAGAGACAAACAGGCCTTTCGTTACATTTAAAGCGAATGGAAAGTTTTACTTTGTTGATGAGGAGCACTGTCATAACAAGGACTTGTTAGCGAGGCTGACCCCACAGAAGGCGACCCAAGATACCGCTTTCAAGAAGTTATGATCTGTAGCTTGTGATGGACGGTTATCAGCTTTTAGGCTTTTAGCCTTGTGAAGGTACTTTCTTCCTTCTTGCCATCATAATAATCACCACACAGTTTTGGTAATGTTGATAAACAAGCAGTGTATGCAATTATCGCTACAAATTTGATGAGTTTGAGATTGTGAGAAACACTTCCTCTATGCAATATTTGTTGAGCTGATTAGATGAATGCCTGCATTGCATGGTAAACCCATCATTGCTTCTTTTCTTTTCTTTTTTGTCTGTTTTGGGCCGTCATGTTTCTGTTCTTTGTTGTAATTCCCAATGTTATGTTACCCCCTAAATTGCATTCGAGTTGAAATTCATTACCTGGGTTTCTCTTTGAAGTTGATGATTTGAGTTTGACACTTATCTCAGGATCCAACATCCTGGATACTTGTAGCACTTGTTAACTTTTGTATATCGCCCTCATTTATGCTATCCGACACTTTAATTGTTAATGCTTCAGACCACTTATGCAGATATTCAAATAGCAATAGCACTGTTAATAGACGTGTCTAGCTCTAGCCACCCCTTGAGCATTGACTCTTGATGAGTAGTGAAATGTCCCAGTTTCTAGAACTGATGTTAATACACACCTGAGAAATTTGAAATGAAAACAATTGATGCTTGACAACCAAGGAAGCCTTATGAGGAGGTTCTGCGGACCGTAGTAATTGAATTTGAATGTGCTATATAGGACACTATTCCTCTACATGGTTTGTGGACCAATCTTAGACTCTTCTATGTGATGTGATATCACCAAACAGAGCTACCTGCTCACAAGTCACAACGTGTTTGACATTTTCTTGTGGTGTGGATATATGATGATTTTGCTTTTTAATTCTGTTTCGAAAAGCTCATTTTAAACTTGTAGCCCATTTCTTATTACTCGTTAGATGGATTGCTTGGGCCAATCCTTGAATCATGGGACGGAACTCGGAAGGCAAATCCACTTCTCTCCATCTTGTTCCTGGTCAAGTTCCCGCACCCACTCTTTACTCCTCTCCTCTCCTCGCTGTAGAATTCAAGTAATGTAGGCTATAGGCCTACACAAACCCGAGGAACCCGGAAAAATTCGAATTCCCCATCTTGTTCCTGGTCAAGTTCCCGCACCCACTCTTTACTCCTCTCTTGGTTTATTGGGAATATTTGGAGGTAGATATTGTTCAGAGTTGTTTATTTCCAAATATAAAATTCATAGAATTGAGTTTTTCGTAGTCATTTCTGATTGAAATTTTTAAAAGCCACCGCTAATAATGCCCTTTGAGAATCAAGTCGGATTTTAGAAAAGATATATAATTTGAGTTTAAGTATGACTTGCATGAAAGCTGGACCAATGGGACCCATTATCATCCGTGGATTTAGGGAAATGCTATGTCTCCAGAAATTCTACCCAGAAAACTGGAATGAGTGAATCAGAGCTACTCATTCTAGTTTTCTGGGTAATTTCTGGTGGCTTTTTTTTTTATCAAGAAAGAGGGTGGGAGGGGACAACCAGCATAGCAACTCCTGGGAGTGACCATAGGAGCTCCAGACCCGCCAATGGAATTTCCAGTTCGAGCCATAGCTACTGTCACTGGCGAAATTCGAAACCAAGTCTCCCCTGTGAATGTGAGGCACCATACCCACCAGGCTACCCCGTCTGCTGCTGCTGGCTTTAACACCTGCTTTAGAGCCTACATACTAGTATGTGAAGTTTTAAGGTTACTGAAGTTACATTTTTCACGGAGTAATATGGACGCTGCTGCTAATTTAATCAAGATCTACAAGGTAAAAGGGTTAAGTCGTCAAGTGAGATCATTATGGATTCTACTTTGCGTCGTAAACAAAAAAATCCTTGCTCCTAATCTGTCTGCTCTTCCGGAAGACCAGAAGACTAACATCCTTCCAGTCGTTTTTTTCTTTTCTTTTCTTTTGAACTACAAAAAAGGATCTTTCCAGCCGTTTTGATCCACCTTTCTGTTATTTTAAAAAGGAATTTCTTTATTGTATCACTATCAATATGCAAAACCTTTCCTCTCTCTACTCTGTTGAACTACAACGGCATATTTTTATACGTATTTGTATAAGTATGCATGTACCTCTTTGTCTCTCCTCAATTTCAAATTCACCCGTTAGCCCACTTCCTCATAGGACCAAGTTTTCAATTCCTCTCTCTCTCTCTGTGATGATGATGGAAGAAAATTGCTCCACCCCAGAAATGGATGACCAAGATGAAGCAGAGGAGACCCTCTCTTTTAGTGATCTTCCAATACACAGCAGTGAGGCAGCAGATTGGGAAAACTTGTCAAAAGAACAACGGAGCTTGTTATCGTCATCGTCAATCTCATCATCCGATCAAGTCTTCTTTGAGTTCTTCTGCGAAGATTGTAGCAGTTCAAGTGCGGATAAAAACATTTTATTCTGTGGGAAAGTATTTCCTTCCGAACACCCGATCCATATTGAAACTACCGATAATCTCGAGAAAGAAAACCCAGAAAAACCCAAAACTCGGTTCCTTCTCCGATGGAAATCGAATTTGTTTAGCAAACAAACAAATGCCAAAATTCCAAAGTTAAGATTTTGGAAGGCGAAGGGTGGCGAGAAGTATGGGTTTTCGTTTCGGGGATTGTCGTCACTTGTGTTGCCAGGGAAGAAGCTGGTACTTGGATTTCAAGTTCCGGTGGAGATGGAATTGAAGGACTTAAAGAGCAGGCAGAGCAGGCGGGAGCCGCCTCCGGCTTTGTTTTTGGGTGGTTGCTGTGGTGGTGGTGATGAGAAGGTGGGTGGAGGGAAAGGGTTGTGGACAGTGATGGGAGCATTGAGTTGCGGTGGTGGACACTGGGGGGATGCCGTTGGGGAGGCCCAGTTTGAAGAAATCCAGTTTGAACGCAGTCGCAGTTGTGGTTTTTGAGGATCTTCACGTAGTGAGATTGCAGGAAGCGAGGGCCCTGTAGTGACTACAGGGTGTAGTGAGTGAATCTCGGTCATTAAAAGTGTTTTGGACGGTCCGGATCTTAAATAAAGTGTTCGGACGAACAGTTTATTTAAGATCCGGACCGTCCAAAACAAGAATGGACGGCCAAGATTCTACTGCATGCCTGTAGTGAATTACTCACTACAAGCCCCCGGTTCCCAGATTGCATCGACATTTACATTCGCCGTTCTTTTGCCATGATGGACAATGCAGGGATTAAACTTTATAACATCTGTAGTAGTGTTATAGTTGTATAATTTCTTTTCGATCCCCTTTTCTTGTGTTAGGGCCAGTTTGGATGCCCGTGATCTTTCGTAGGAATAAGAATCTGATTACTAGGGATCAAATTCCTAATACTTTGATAGTCAGCGTAATTCTAGTCCGATGTTTGGATTAATTCAGTAATGTTTGTTAGGAATTATTTATTTTGAAAATTTACTACAGTCAAACATTTCGTTTTTATATAAATTAAGCTAGGAATCCAAGATTCCCATGGAAAGTGGAGGGATCAGATTCGCCACGTGAGCTATAACGCGCGGCTTAGTGTATAGTGTAGAATGTAGATGATAGAAAATGTCTGAGATTAGAGATCTTTAAGGGGCTAGTCCCCATGGAAATTGATAGTGATTGTGAAAAACCTAGGAGTAGATGACACTGTGCTATCAATGGATCAAATTGGTGGTATCCATCTTATAAATAAGATAAAAAAAAAATTCCTTTATGAGAGCATTTGTAGTTCCATTTGCCAAGGTTCTAAAATTCGCCAGACACTTTCAGGGCGGCGGGAGTCGCGGGACACCTTCTAGCTTTCAGGGCCGTGTACTCAGCGCCTAGTCGAGCAATTAGTCGGATTATCGAGCTAGGCGAGAGTGCTCGGCCTTCCAGACATTCTTTCATAACACTGCCATTTGCATAGAAATTTGCCATTAGTTTCTTTCAATATTTCTTTGCCCACAAACAGGTATTCATGAATAAATTAAATCAATTAGAGAAAGGAGCACTTAACACTCAAGGGGGGTGTCCATAGAAAAAGTAATCACTTAAATGAGGGATCCGGCTGAGGTGCCCCAAAGTGGTATTGGGGGGCCGGTGCCCTAGTTTTACTTACCACAAATACTGGATTTACTTACCATGAACATAAGCTTTACTTACCATAACCATAAACATAGGTTTTACTTATCACAATTTATGGCCTATACGTGTGGTAAGTAAATCATGTGTTCATAGAAAGTACAATTGCACTGGAAAAGAGCAAAACCACCCTCTTTCTTGTGGTGGTTTTCATCTAATGGCTCAGATTCATCTATTCTTGATCTAACGGCTTAAATTTAGTGGGGCACCACAGAGAAGTTCCTAAAGGGGGTAGGATTCAAAATACAATTCCATAAGTTGCGTTTCCACAGAGAGAAAAAAAAACCCGATTCAAAATACGTTTTCAATGTGCAGCCATATCAGTTTTTTTTATTCATATTCTCTACTTTCTCGGCGAAAGTCAATAATAGCGTTGGTGGTTGTTAGTGAGATTTAAACTTCCATCAAATGAATGAGAATGTATGTAAATTTGTGTATTTATAGCACTGTTAATTGATTTTTGTATACTAAAATAAAATCATCGACGTTTTATATAGTAATAAATAACTTTCGACGAGATCACTAATATCTCACCAAATTATTTTTTCACAATAGAATAGCATTTACAATTTTGTAAGAATATGTGGAAACGATTATGTCATTAGATTCATTACTGAAATTTTAAAAATAAATATCTGATTATGATGCAAATGATCTGCTTAATGGATTCTATTTCAACCATAACAATTGCCAAACTAGGCAAACTCCGATCCTCACATATGATAATCTATCGTATGTATGATTTGTTATTCTATTTCATTGTATGAAACCAATGATTTCGGGAGTCACGATGTGCAAATCGCTCAAATAGAGGCTTACGTTAATTGGACATCGATGACTATTTGAGTGCATCATATTGATCTAGAGAAAAGTAAACGGTTTAAATATTGATATAGTCTTTTTTTTTTTAAAGAAAATATTCAATCAAGATGAATTTGTTTTTTGAGTTCATTAATAATTTATAGTTTTATACATCCAAAATGCTCTACAAGAACAAGAAAAAAAGAGAGGACGTCACGAGATTATCAAGATGTGACAGTGAAAAATCATACTTTTTAAATGTTCTGCACTCCACTAAAGAGTGTAGCGTGGCAAAATTGAGTACTTCGATTCCTATGTGGCATTCCCTTCAAGATGCGTAGTAGCGTTTAAAGATCACTCTTTGGCCTTTAGACTCGCTTCGGCGACTTCGCCCTACAAAACTAGTTCGTTTTGGAATTCTACGAATTTAAAAGAATTTGCATCAAAATCAACATTGAAAAATGACTTTTGGGAATAAATGTCTCTGTCCCCATTCAAACATGATGTATGTAATCAAGGACTTCCAATTGATTTCTTTTCCAAAGAAAATCAAACAAATGAAGTACTAAGAGACTTAATAAAAAAAAAAGTACTAAGAGACAACATATTCAAAATTGACTTTGGGTATAGTTTGAAGAATTGAAGTACTCCCTCCGTCCCTTTTTAAGTGATCCGCTTGAGAAACGTGTATTTTTATGGACATTAAAAAAGGCACCTCCGTAGAACATTTTTAATTTTTTTTTGCACCAAATTAAAGTACTCAATGAGCACTTTAATTTGGTATTAAAAAAATTAAAATTTTTTATAGAGAAATATGTTTTTTAGGGGTTTGAAATTACACGTATTCCTATATGAATAATTTAAAAAGGGACGGAAGGAGTATAATTTTACTTCCTTAGAATGACATAATTTTAGACATAAAAACCTTTTCAAATTGAAGCAAAATTATTAGTATAGTTTTGCTATTTGTAACGCCTCGATTTTGGACAGATCATTAAAGTGAAATTAAGTAATTAAAAGGAAATACTTAAATTTCCATTAAATTAAAGGGTTCGATTACAAGAGATATAGTTCGTTGATTAAAGGAACTTACATTAAGGCTCCGTTCCACCAACTCAAAAAGTCAAAAGCCAGCTTATTGCGATTTTTGAGACAGATCATCCCCTCACAATACATCACATAAAAAACCACAAAAAGTCAACGCGTATTTCGAGTTCTCACATAAAAAAGATAAAAAACCAAAAAAATCAAGTTAGTGGCACACCCTCTAACAACCCTTAAAACGGGGTTATTCATTCCTCTGCCCAGGAGAACCATAGTCCTGAAGCACTAACACGTGGAGTTCCTGTACTTTTGCCATCACATATTCACATGGGATTGAAACACTGCCTCCTTTGGCAAAAAAAACTTGAACCGGTTTTTTGGTTTATTTATTTTGTCTTTATTCAAAAAACATTCGCCAATGTTAGTTTTGCATCAAATTTTTGTGGTTTATTGGTTCCTCTCGACGAGACGAATCTAAAGAGTATAAAATTATGGTCAAAACTATTTTTTTTAATAAAGCAAAAAATACGTGGTTTATTGGATTAATTTTGGCTTTATTCAAAAACTAATTAATTTTCACTATAATTTCATACTTGTTAGATTCGTCTCGTCGAGAGGAATCAATAAACCAAAAAAAAATTGACACAAAATTAATAAATGCAATTTTTTTTGGAATAAAGACAAAACGAATAAACCAAAAAATCAATTTCTGAATTTTTTTTGCCAAAGGAGACCTTAAGTGTGGTGGCATAGGTTCTTAGTGTCTTCGGGAATGTGTGCGGTGGTATAGGTTCTTGGAGCAACGCGTGACGGTGGCAATACTCCAACAGCAAGTAGTGAATTTTTGTGCCGTTCAAAAGAAGTACGTAATGAATTTTTTTTCTAGATTGCTACTAATGTGGGGCCCGAATCTAGAACAAGAAAGGTGGGGACCTCACCTCAAGAAAGCCTCTCCGGCTTTGCGTGGACAGTCAAAGTAGAATCAACACGCGGAATCCAATTACTTGTAGCCTGCCCAACAATTACGCAGGCAGGAAACATCCAAAAGCTCTGGCCAAGAAACTCACGATTTTACAACTTCCCTTGTCCTTATTGCTTCTCTCTCCCTCTCTTCAATTTTTCATTCTTTGATATTTCAAATTGTCAAGATTAGATTACGCGTACGTCGACTAATACTTGAGTCAGGAAAAGGAAAAGGAAATTTGGATAGTGAGGTCAAAAACTTAAAGCCCGATGTACAAGCTATGTTATTCTATCAAATTGTGGGGGTCAAATACAAGATAACTGCTCTACAAATAGGCATAATTTCTTGCGCACTTTGGAATCTAGTTTTTGTTTAAATGACCCCCCCGTCGTTTCAGCATATCACATTGTTTATAGCAATGCTCGATTAAAATCAAGACAAAATCATGTATAAACTTGCTCATAAGAGTTTATAGCACTTTGAAGGTTTTAAACCTCAGACCTTAGGACAGAAAACAAGCACAGTTTTTACTCATTTTGAAGTGAAAAAATGGAGCAGAAAATGTATTATTCAATATAAACATGTTTCAGAAACAATCCAAAAGCATTTAAGTAGAACATGATGTTTGGCGTGGTATTTTTTCTTCGATAAATTTTGAGAAGCGGGCAGTGTCTATCATCAAAGTGGATCCATAAAAGATCTACAAATGCCAAGAACACTCCATTCCCTTAGAGCCTTTACGAAGCTGAACCAATCTATTAAGACCAAGGAAAAATAGTTGTGAGCTCCTCTTCAGTAATTCTCAGTTAGTCTAAATTTTCTCACTATTAATTCAAGAGTATCTTATCAGTAATATATAAGTAGAATTTTCGTAGGACTCCTGTGACACAATTCAAAACCTGTCTATGTCCCAGATAGTGGAGAGATCCATTTCATTTGAGTTATTAAGCGATCTTGGATACCGTCATGTGATATGTCTACACTCTTCTCTACCTTAAATTCATCTGGGGTCCATACACTTAATCCTGGACCTCACATAAATTTGCGACGAAGAAGATTGTTGGTAAATCAAGGGATTGGGGGATGGTGTAGTGCACAAAATGCACTGCACTGTGTAGTGCACCATCCGGCAGTCTATTTCGACAATACAAGGCTTGGATTTAATCGAGTAATGAGTCTACTCCGACCGTCGATTGTTTAGATTAAATCCAAACCATGTAATTATCAAAATGGACGGTCATATGTTGCACACTAAATCATGTGACGGTACCCAACGTCCACCCAACTTTGGTACTTGTTCCTTTTGCCTTGTGGCTTCAGGCTTCTACAAGCCTGCTCTTCTAGAAGATCAACCAGAACCATAAAGGTACACTTCTCTCTCCACCTTAGATCTCCCCTTTTCACTTTTACTAGTATTTGTATTTTTCCTTCTGGAAGTAGTTGTGTTTTTCAACTCTGTTCAACTACCCCCTTGTTATATTCTTCCACCTCACCTATATATATATTGATATCCCCAATTGCTTCCCTACAATCTAAACTTCACCCATTAAAATCAGATCCTCGTACTCTCTCTGGATCTATTGATGGAAGAATATTACTCCACCACAAAAATGGACGACCAAGATGAAACAGAGGAGACACTCTCTTTCTGTGATCTTCGAATCTACAGCAGCGACTCTGCTGATTGGGAGAGTTTCTCAAAAGAAGATCAAAGCTTATCATCATCATCATGTTCATCATCATCAGATCAAGATTTATTTGAGTTCTTCAGCGAAGAATGGAGTAATTCCAGTACTAATAAGTACCCTGCTCAAAACATGATAGTATTCTGCGGAAAGGAAATCACTTTCAAAGAACCAGCAGCCCAAAACCTCGACAGAAAAAACCCACAAAAACCCAGAAAGCGATTGGCGAATAAGGCGGCGAAGAGTGGTGGAAAGAAGAGATTTTCCGTTAGGAAAGTATGGTTTTGGGGGTCGGCGGCGAAGTGGCGGTGGAATCTTTTGGCGTGTGGATTGGGGGTTAGGTTGCCGGCGGAGATGGAATTGAGTGACATAAGGAGCAGGCAGAGAAGGCGGGGTCCACCGGCCCCATTGTTTATGGGTGGTGGTGGTGGTGGTGGTAAGGAGGTGGGTGGAGGTAAAGGGTTGTGGGCGATGATCAGGGGGTTGTGTGGGCGCCATCGTACGAGTGGAGTTGCCGAGGGCCAGTTTGGTTGAGTTCCGAAAGGGTGAGGCAGTGGCGGAGGCAAGATTGTTAATTTGACTTGGTCCATCCCTGGTGAGAGGGCAGGGTCCATCACTCGTGCTTTGAGCAACAGTACTACATTTTACATGGAGTAGTCTATAGTTCAAGCAGTCGCGAGTGGGTTATGACAGTATTCATTTTTCGTACTTGATCATGTGTTTTGATTAATACTACGACACATTTTACCGAGTGGGGTAGTCTATCTATGTATTCGTTTTGTTTCTAGATGCAAAACATATTCTATTGTACGAATATTTTTAGTGCTACTAGTTATGGTTGCAGTAGAATTGTAGGAGTATTTGAATAGTTTTGATGTAAAGTTAGAAATATGGTTCCTCCTAGTGAAATCGTTTCCTTCACATAACTACAATGATTCATTGACGAAATGAGAGTGGTCTTGGGAATGGTCGCGTGATGCTTTAACATACTTAATCACCACACAGTCGAGAAGTATTCTAATGTAATCGTGAATTTTACGTAATTATGTGATATTTTAAGGGCCCTTGAACAGTTGAAAAAGTGAAGTGCCATTATCGCCTCACTAAAGACTCCTATATACATAGTGCAAAATGGAACATACATGTAAGTAACAATAATTTGTTACATTACTTACTACTGAGCAAAAGAAACGATTTTCGGAACAAAAAATCTAACACTTCAGTCTTTGCATTTCATAATCCCCATGTGAAAAGGCTAAGAGAAAAGGTAAAGTCTGAGAAGTTTAAAGGCACTTAATAAATATTAAGACATGAATTTAACATTCTTGTGACAACCCATGACCCACATGGATGCAACGAAGTTCAAAGATATAAGAAAATAGATCATGTCCTAACTTGCATAAGGCCTTTTAAAGTCGTGAGGACGTCAAAGCTCGTTGGAACTTCACAGTTAAGCATACTCACCTTGGAGTAATCCAGGGATAGTGACCTACTGGAAAGTCCTTGGAGCTTGGGCGGCCAAAGCGAACAATATTGTGCAAGGTGGTGGCGGGTTGTTATAGTTGGTATCAAAGCACAACCCCGGACTCTACGCGGTAAGAGCCACTTCTAGAATTTGCAGGAGCCACATCTTGAATCCCGGAGTAGGAACAAAGTGCTATGCAAAACTAAGTGTCATGCAGAACTAAGTGCTATGCAGAACTACGTGTTATACCTCCCGGGGGGTTGTTGGGCCAATATGCAACGAGAATAGATCATGCCCTAACTTGCACAAGGCTTTTAAAGCCGTGCGCGCATCAAGGCTCGTTTGAACTTTACAGTTAAGCGTGCTCACTCTGGAGCAATCTAGGAATGGGTGACCTACTGGGAAGTCCCTGGAGCTTGAGCGGCCAAAACGGACGATATGGTGCAAAGTGGTGGCGGATTGTTACAATTCTAATCTTGCATTTGAGGACGTTAAACCTAGAGAAGGACTATAAAATGATTTTATTTTTGTTGTAGAATGTTATTCCCGCATTTTGATGTAAATAAGCTTGTACTTCAAAATATGTACAAGGGAAAACATAAATATCTAATACCCATGTATTTAAGTCCTTACTCTGTCCCTGCATCGGGATCACGTGGACATGCATTAGGGGTGGCACTTAAGGCAAGATTATGCTCAAAAGACATCATGTGTGGCTTCTTACAAGGGCACCTTTGTAGGCACGCCAAGCTTCAAACAACTCTAAACCAACAACATGCAAACAACAATATTCTAGCAAGAGAAACGATGGCAAAATAGTCCAAAGGAAAAGTATTTCATTGATGAGCAATCAACATTACAAAATAGACGACGGCTAACAAAGTAATTAAACACAATGACACTATATTGACATGACTGATGGGACGGAAGTAATAATGAAAATAAAAGGTACAAGTATAACAAACAAAAGCACCTAAGTTAGGATCCAACTATTACAACATATTACAACGGGTTCACAATCGTTTGGAACCTAAATAACACGTCAAAAAATGTACGGATTACAAGTTGGCCCGATGTTGACACACTTAGGCATAGCCATTTTGCACGTCGGCTAGTCACATTACAACTATATGTTTGAGTCATCACAGGTGCGATAGGGTAACGCGTGACACCATGCCCCCGAAAACCCAATAGTTTTTCTTCATCAGGAATATAATTTTGTTGACGCTTCCAAGAACTTAGGACAAATACACCCTTATAATGTTTCTTTATTTAGTTGTTCTTTCTTTGCTCTAGACAAGCTAGTCCTATCCTTTGAATTTGACTCCTAATAAAGTATGTTTCAGTTCTCTAGACGTGAGAAAAAACAACTGATACTGATATTTAACAACCCAGGAGGCAAGGAAGAAGTCAAGTTGAACACAATTGGTTGTCTAGAAGCCTTGACGGGTTACCTGGGAAGGTTCTTTGGACTGTCGTTATGGAGGGATTCAATATATTATAGAGTATTTCACGGGCCGGTACAATTCCAAGAGTGGAATTACGAGAGCTCCAAAGGAAATCCAAAATGCACCGTCCAGGTGAAGTAAAGAACGGACCATTATTTTTGTTTGTTCCGTCTCTCTCTCCCCACCCAACATGGGCACTCCCAAGTGCCTAAATTCTAGGGTATCCTATGAAAATACATAAACCTAAATTTTAGGGTGCCCTATGAAGGTGTCTAAACCACTAAAACTCTATAATAGGAAAGTGCACCATAAACCTAAACCCTATGGTACCCTAGAATTTTAGACACTTTCATAGGGTACCCTATGAAAGTGCCTAAACCTAAACTCTAAGGTACCATATGAAAGTGCCTAAAATCTTAGGGTACCCTATGAAAGTGTCTAAACCAATAAAATCCCATAATAAGAAAGTGCACCCTAAACCTAAACCTAGGGTACCCTATGAAATTGTTAAATCTAAACCCTAGGGTACCATATGAAAGTGTCTAAACCACTAAAACCCTATAATAAGAAAGTGCACCCTAAACCTAAACCCTAGAATACCTTATGAAAGTGCTTAAATCCTAGGGTACCCTATGAAAGTGCATAGACCACTAAAACCCTATAATAGGAAAGTGCACTCTAAACCTAAACCCTAAAAAGGAATGATTTACCTTAATGGTAATTAAAAAAAGTGACTTACCTTAATGGTAATTAGATACCTCTTTTCTAGACCTAGAAGTAAAAATCTGTATATTATATATCTGCTCACTAGAAGTTTGAATTTTTCTGGCTAATAAGTTCTCTCTTAATATGTGGAATTTGAATGCATGGGCTCTATTTCATTTATACTATGTTTTTTTTACTTCATTTGGAGTATGATTTCCTATATATAATAAGGTATTTTTTGTATTTATACTCCTCTGCTGTTGATATGGTGAAATGTGATAGTAATGTGTAATCTTTTCTGAACGGATGGAAAAAATCATGAGTATCCAATTAAGAAATAAAATAAATGGTGACGGAAACTCAACGTACGATATACTCTTTTATTATTTCAATAACATAAGCCAATCTCCAATTTCTTGAAATCTCTATCAGCCATTAAATAGGAAAAAAGAAAAGATAGACGTGAACTAATTGGTTCTCTAAACAAGCAAGCATGGTTATTTATTTAGTAATTTATTACTATTATTATTTGTTTGAGTGTATCTTCATATATGCCATTGCATGGTTATGATGGATGTCATTTAAATTTCGACGGCAAATCGATCATATCGGTGCAATTAAAGAACAGTAATTTGAGTCATGTCAATACCACCCGCCTTCAATCCTAGTTCTATACTTATATTTTTATGTACTCCACTTTTTCAATAAATTCTTTGAACTTCGAAGCAGTATTATCTAATAAACTGCGATTTGCATTTGTGATTGATTTCATTGGCGAAATATGATTCTATAATCTTTAATTTCGTTGTTCAAATGAAATTTAAGGAAACGAAGTATCAAGAAAGAACATTCTTGTGTAAATGGGACATAGGTTCAAATAAAAAAAAAAACAAATCAAATCGTGTGTAACACGTTTGATAATCCGACTAGCAATGATAGGATTGGTAAGTTAATGAGATTAGGATATGTTTAATAATACTAACGGATTATCAATACCCCTCTAATTTTAAATTCCTGTTTGATTTCGGTAGTACTAGGTCTTGGGATTGGATTATTAGTCCGAACCTCATGTTTGTTTGCAAATGTGAGGACGTGAATCAAAAACTAAATTGACAACTTTGTCTTTGTCATCAGCAATTGTATTGGCCTCAAATCCCATACCAGTTTTATGGGTTTTGCATTTGGTCTCACTCTATGTATCTATTTGTTTTTTTAATTTATTTTTGGTAAATATGTATATCTATTTGTTCATTCCATAAGCTTTCTCCCTCTATTAGTCCAAATTAGTGTATTACTACTGCTAGTCATGTACTTGCTTTGTAGTGAAGCAATAAAAGAAGGGAGTAAAAAGAAAAAATAACATTGTTAAAGATTTAAACCCAGAACATCTTTCCACCATTTTCAATTCGGCATTCTCCTCTGTTTTGCCATTGTTATTAAAAAGGTTAAGATAGACAGAGAAAAAAACAAAACAACTAATACAGATTTTTAGCCCTTTTACCGAGGCTAGTTTCGTACTTTCGCTAGAGTAAGGTTTGGACTGGACTACCAATACCAAATGTGAGAGGGTATAATGAATACCCTTTTGCCCCGTTTGGATACCGGATTTGCACCTGGATATGAGCAAACCCTGATTTGTACATGTTCTCCTGGTCCTACCCTTTACTCCGGCTTTGGATTGCATTTCTTCTTCCTCGATTTGGTTACTGTTAGTGTTTTCAAATCGGGATACATACCGTGTATCATTTTTTCATTGTATAAATCATATCGGCATACGTATTGCGTATCTTAAGATACGTTTGATGGAAGAGTAGGAGTTTCTAATATTTAGTCAGACAGGATTTTGGAGGAGAGAAAAATAATTAAGGCAAGTGTGGGGAAGAAGGGTATTTATATTACACTTAAACTCAAAACTCTTTTTTTGGCTTGGTACAAAATGACTAGAATCCATCCCTTTTTATACTACTCCATGGAATGGTCTAGTCCAAAGATATTTTCATATAAGATAAATTTTGAGGTAGATTCTAGAATTACAAATGTGACTATAATCTAGATATTTCACGAGGATGTTGTAGAATTTCTAGAAGATAAATATTATAGAGCTTCTAGAAAGTAGATATTTATATCCAGTGAGCTTCCCATCCAAACCACTAAAATCCGGACCTCGTCCGGACCTCATAGTTTCGGACCAAATCTCGACGATCCGAACCGTTAGATGTGTTTAAAACATGTTTTTAAGGTCCACCGCAAGGATTTGTGAAAAATAAATACCAGGAAGGGGTTGATCGGAGCAGTTTGTGAACACATTTTAAACATATCTAACGGTTCGGATCGTCAAGATTTGGTCCGAAAAGTGAGGAAAAAGCAGCAGTCCGGATTTTTTTAAAATATGGACGTCCGGATTGGAAGCTTACTCTATTTATATCTACTTCAATAATATCTTTCATCTTTGAACTTTGTCAAAATACTAAATCTAGTTTATCTGGACTTTATTTTTCTTGTGCCAAAATATTAAATCTAGCTAATTCTTCAACAACAATAATAAATAATTAATATACGATTTAAAAAGTAGTTCTACCTAATGACATCAACAAACTAAACTTACATTTACAAAAAAAAAAGTTTTAAATATGCAAAATTTCAAGTCTCTCAATTGGGGTCTATCACATTAAGGCTTTGTGCTGCCTTGGCTATGGAAAGAAAAGAAGAGCCCTTGTATGATTCAGGCAAAACACAATTGAATTATGGTTTCGATCAAGTGTTTGAATATCGTCATAATTGGATCAAATGGCTTAGATTAATACATTTGAGATTTCGTTTCTTAAAATAAGGTCCAACTTTTTTCCAATAAGTAATTGTAGGATACGTACCAAATCAAGACACGCGTATAAATCGTAGGATACGCAATCGTATCGTAGAATTTTTATACAAAAAGGGTACATGGTGCGATACGTATTGTTTTCCGAAGCAGACGATACGAATTGTAGGAATATCGCAGGTTTTCAACAACTATGGTTACTATTTGGACTGTAATGACCCGAATTTTCGGGAGCATTAATTAAGATAACTAATTAGGATTATTTTAATAAAACGAGTTTCCATCAGAGTGCACGTTGGAAAACGTGAAGTGCAACCCATTACAAAATACTTAGTACGGTTTGAGAATTTAATATTACAAATCCAACATTAAAATAAAGGGGTGGGTTCTACAGATTAAGGTTCAACTCTAGATTCGACGACTCCTCCTGAGCCTGGTCTGCCGGAAAACCCTCGGCTCCGAAATAACCGTCTCCTTCGACACCAACAGTACCTGCTTGATCATAGTCTGGCATAATACGTCCGAGTCGCGAAGCAACATCATG